>VWZT01004395.1:58113-71959 GCA_013397055.1 Pachycephala philippinensis | reverse complement strand
GGCCCCCTCTCTCCCTTTCCTGAAAAGGAGAAAGTATGGCTGTAATAAACAAGGTCTGACTCTCTTTTTCTGAAATCTCGTTTCCACTGAGGAGGCTTAGCTGTTCATTACTGAATATTCTTCATTTTGGGTGTGTGTCTGACTTACATAACTCAAGTCACATTCTCTCTCACTTCTGTTTATATGGAGGAAAGTAATATAAAAATGGTTGGAGGAGAAAACGAGATATCTTTAACCTATCATCTACCAAAATTAAAATCTATTAAAATTCATGTTTGTTAGTAGGTAATTAATCAGCAAGCTCTCTTTAGGTGATGGTTGTGGTGTTTGTTTTACTCAGAGAAAGTGATGTGTGGGAAGCAGCCAGAAACAACCATAAGCCAAATGTGAGAAAGGGAATCAAAGTGGTACAAATGGCTCACAGCACAAAACGTGTCCTCTGCAACTGCCGAAGCTCTTGCTTGTATGAAAAATTATACCTGTTTGCCCTGATACAAAGCCATACATGAGATAAAAAAAGGTTTTGGCAGATCTTCTCTGGAATTTTTGATAATTTGTTTAATTTTTCTGTGTGTATGTTACATTATGTCAGAAAATGGGATAACCATTCCTCTCTGCCCACTGTGGATGCTGAGTTATGAAATCACTGCTGTTTGTAAAACACAGGGAGATCCTTGATTGGAAGGATCAAACATTTCCTCAATTGGAAAAATCAAACATCTTGAATAAATAATTTTGTACTGGGCATTTTCTTACTACTAAGTATGAAATGGTCTTAATGGCCTTGGATTTATAGCAAGCTTTAATCTGCTCCCAGGTGGCCACTAATCCTGGAAAAACATTCAATTTTTTCAACAATTGGTTGCTTTAGTAATGAATATTTCTAATGAGAGTATAGAAACTGATCAAAATCTATCTATAGCACAAAACACCTACTGGTCTACTTCAAATGATGATGTTATTGTTAGCATTCATAGTTTATAATAAAGTTTTCTCCTTGCAGTCTATTTATTAACTTCTCTAACATCACAATGGAAAACACATTGTTTGAATGAGAGCAAAGGAGGACACTTGAAAGCTAACTGAACGCATGTTAAATCTGAGCAGGGGTGACAGACTTATGGATGGCGTGTGGTCCAGATCACTTTAAAGAGACAGCTTTACTCCAAACTTACCTGGGGTTTGTGCAAACAGGTTTGAGCCCTGTTTGCTTTAGTTACAGGGCTCCAAATTAATGAAGATTCTCAAGTGTTTATGTTATTTGTAACATGCCTGACTTATCTTTGAATAGGAAATTTGTCAAAGAATGATAGAGCATATTGCTGGTTTTTGGCATTTTAGGGAGGAGATAAGGTGTAAATGATGTTGTCAGAAATGTGGTAGTAGTAATTGCCTACAATGAGTGCAGGCTTATTACTCACAACAAGCCAGTCTTTTTAGTGACAGCTGCCATCAATACTCATTAAAAATATCAGACCTTTATACTGCTTCTAGAGCAAGGATTAAAAAAATTAAATGAGATAAATTTAATAATCCCCAAACCTGCCACATACTTAAATGCATCCACTTGTGTAAACACTCATTGCATTCACTGAAAGCCTTTGACTTCTGATTGTTCTGATGATATACTGCTGTGCTGAGGCTTCTATAATGAATTAAGTCCTACATTTATAACTACTCCTATTGGAAAACACATCACTTTTATGAATGACTTCTATAGAATGTGTAATATTTCATAAGTATATCTAGTTTGCAGGTTAATCATAGTGAGATTGCATAGGTTCAAATTATATAATTTTCCAGCTTCCTTGAAAGTCAAGAATGCAACCCCTTGAACAGACTCAGATTATAAACACTATTCATATAACTTTATATCTTGAAAGTCTCTTTTGGTGCTCTGTTATTAAAATATTATGAAAAATGAAAGAACTCTGATTAAATATGCCTGCATGGATAAATTTACATTAATGAGAGATGATTAATTATGAGTTAATACCCCGTTCACAAAAAGCATTTTAGGTGGCATAATGAACAGGGTATGATGATAATCCAGCAACAGTCCTCTGTTGAGAAAATCAAAAGCCAGACACAAAGTGCTATTACGCATTTTGGAGCTATGCTGATAATAATCACAATTCTGAACTCCCTCTCAGCTGTACTCTCCTTGCACCACAAGATGTCACTATGCAATCCAGGATGATTTTTAGCTTTTAAAATTTTTCAAAGAGATTTTTAAAGCTAAACTCAGAAATGGGTTTATTTCTTTTTATGTGTTCTCAGGAAGAAAATAAAGCTCATAGATAGCCTATGCTGAATACTCATCATGCTTTTTAAACAAATTAAAGGGTATAGGACTGCCAGAATCTTGGGAACAACCTCCTTCATTTAAACGATAGTGTAGAGATCCTGCCAGCAGTCCTTGTGAAACTGCTGATGATCTATAAGAAATCCAGGAGCATGTTTATGGCAGTTGTTCCTAAGTGCCATTTTTAAGGGTGTAATTCTGCTGTTCACTCTTCCTACTCATCTCTCCACCAGGCAGTGTGGCTTTGTCTCCCTACTATCACCAATACACATCCAACTAGGTGGAAGTAAAGCGTGTAAGAGTTTCAAGCTGTCAAAGAATTGCACCAGTTCTAAAAAACAGCAGCAATTTCCTGTACTCCACGCTACAATTAAGCAGTCATAATATGGCATCCTATAGATGCCAGCCCCAGAAAGAATCAGCTGAAAAGAAAATCGCTGACAGTGGAGATCTCATTTTCTGTATTTTCTATATTCCTATTTCAGTGGAAAAATATGTGCTTAAGTCTTTCTTTCTTTGTGTATTTCTTGGTAGGACTGTGATCTTTTACACTTTTGTCATATTTGGTCTGGATTTTAAAACTTTTTTTTTTTTCCCCTGGGAGATTAGATAAGGACATGCTGTCTACACATATGCCTCTTTGTGGCTGCTGCCTAAGTAAGTAAAGTGCTGTAACTTCAAGATAAGGCAAACACCACAGCCAGAAAATATTCTGTGGGAAAACCTTGTGCAAATGAACACTTCATCTTACCTCACCTTGGTGATGGAATGAGAAAGTCACACCTAAAATATGTTTTAAGTGACTCTGCATTCAAAATGTGTTTCTGTCTTCTGACCTGAGGCTGACTAAGGTGCATAGCATGAAAATTTAAGCCCATCAAAAGTATTTATTTACAAGCTAAAGATAAACTATAGAATCCTGAGAGCAAGGACCCTTCTATTCAGTTATACATGTCTTTTGCTTAATTCAAACATCTAATGGAAAATTCTGTGATAGGCCCTTTCTCTGATGCTACACATCAGCAATATATCTACAGCAAAGGAAGCACAGAGATTGATGCTGAGGTCTTGCTGATTAGATCAGGGAAGAGATAAAGCTCAGCTGCTGCCTTTTAATTCTGTAATGTTACGTATACACCGAAGTTTTGTTCGGACCATGACTGACTACTCTTTCTCTCTCTTATACCTTGATTTTTTTAGTGCTTTTACACTGTTTTCTTTTGAGTTTCATGAGGTAAAATCTTGCCCATAGAGCCTTTGAAATATTCTTGCTGGCATCCTCCTGGAACCATAGCCACAGTGTCCTGGACAGGCATGGGAATGTTCTCTCCATCTCTTAGTCTAACTCATCCTTGCTCCTGGCCTGACTACACATTGCTATCATGGCTGTTCAATATGGCCTGTCCCAATGCACCCTTATTTCCCTGTCCAGATTTTCCTAAATGCCATGTGTTGAGATAAAATAGCTCTGTGGTGCAGCTGGGGCACAGACTGTTCTGCCTAGCAGTCAGTCAGTCAGTTACGTCCAACTCCCCAGGCATGCTGCTGTACAGAATCATAGAATATCCTGAACGGGAAAGGACCCACACGGATCATCAAATCCAGCTTCTGGCTCTGCACATGACAACCCCAAAAATCACACCATGTGCCAGGGACAGGGTGTGTGTGTAAGGGAGGACATCCTTGAGCAGGCCATGGCCTTGCAGGGGTGCCACACTGGCTGAGGACAGTGGCTGTGGTTGCAGGCAGCTGCCAGGTGAACAGTGCTGAGCCAGGGCAGAGGCAGTGAGGGAGCCAGGAACAGCATGGTAACTCCAGCCGTGTTAGTTGGGGAGAATGGCAGAGAAGTGTTTTCACCCAGGGTTTGAGGTGCTCCTTAGTCCTTGAGAAGAGAGGTGTTACATTATCTGTGTGTGGTATGTATGGCCACATTTTCAGCTGGTGGGATGTTAGTCACTAGCCATGGAAACGGAAGAAGACACCCAGACGGAAGAAGGCAGCATTAACTTGTTTTTATTGAGCTTTTTGGCTGAAAAGGGTGGTATTGAAATACTCAATCTCTCAATGTATCTATCACAGCCGTATCAGTTACCTCAGCACATGGCATCAACAGTGGTGTTTTAAAAGCTGTTTATTCCTTTTTAAGCCAGAATGCATTCTATTTCCCCCACTGCCTCGCAGTCCCCTGCTGATGGCATTGCTTACCCTATCCCTGGAGGTGACATTGAAAGACCAACTGACCTTTCATGCAACATAGAGAGTCAAGGAAGAGTGCCAGGACAGAAGGCCCACCAGGGATGGAGAAGGAAATTGGGGAATACTGTCAGTTTCTAACCTGGGACTTAGTTTATATTTGGACTCACTACACATGCTTGGTTCTGGAAAAGGCAACAACTTATAATGGCACTTAACATCTGCAGAACTTAAGGAAAGAACAAAGATCAGGAGACAGTTGTGGCAGTGCCTGAATGTGGTGAGGGCACGGAGGAGAGCTACAGACCTAAGTACGGAGTGGGAATGTGTTTTTGTACTTCCAGAATAGCATGTTGGGAACAATGCCTTTTCCTTGTGAGAAGGGAGAGGAGCCCTGTACCCTCTTTCTGTAAGTCTTCCTCCTGCTTATGCTGATTGTAATGAGACTGGAGAGAAAGACACACATTTTACGTCAAATGAGAGGGGTTGGGAGTCTGCTTGTAGTTCATTCGTGGTTGCTGTCAGGCACCCCTGGTAGAACCCTTGCACCCACCAGCAAGGGATGATCTCTGTGCATCGCTCTGCTGGTGAGGCAGGAACTGATGCTTTGCTAAAGCTACTTTTCATGCTGGTGCCAAGGATAAACAGTGTGAATAGTTCTGAGCTGCTGAAGATTGCAGTTGATGAATCTTTGACCGGATGAGAAGGTGCAGTTCAACGCACCTCTCTGTTGATTTATCAGTGTCTTGCACAATGGCAACACCTATGTACATAGATCCATGACTCCAGCGAGTGTACATGAGAGTGCAAAACCAAAAAGACTTTCTGCAGAGAGCAAATGAAACTATTCTTGGTGGCTCCTGATGGCCTCTGAGACTGAAACAGGAGAGATTGTTGTCTCCATGCCTAAGCACAGCAAGTGTGGGTCCCTTCCAGAACACATTTGAAAATATCCTGATTGCTTTTAGGGGCAGAAGTTCTCAGCACATGATAAACTGAAGGGCATGTGGCCTCACAGACTTGTGTGAGAAAAACAGGTACAGGGAACTAAATTTCTGTTCACTCTGAAAGGGTGGAATAGAGAAATGGCACAAATGGTCCAATAAGCAAAAAGATAAAAATAGACCAAGAGATGAAAATGGGAGTAAAATCAGAATCTAGAAGCTGGTATACTGCCTCTCTGGACCTGGAGGCTTTGCATCTAGAATTTAGGCATTACTGCTGGTCAGCATTCTGTCTGGACAGCAGCATAGTTCACTAGTAAGTGTTTGCAGTACATGTCCAGACTAACCCCTGCAGTGGTCAAGCCTCAGCTGTGGCAGGCTTCAGCCATGTGGTTGTCCTCTTAGCGAATCTGAGGATGGCTGAGGTGTCTCTTTTCATGGAATGTAAGCTGTGATGCCTGAGGTGAGTAGGCTAGCTCTTAGCAACAAGATACAGATGCATTTTTAGCTTAGTAAGTTTTCTGTGGAGCATCTTGGTTTTTCCCTTAAACCTTGCAAGTCACCATCTCTTTGCAGTGTTGGCAGAGAACAAAATGGTGGTAAGCACAGTCTTTTCACTAAGATATTATTTTAGATGTATTTCTGACCTAAGGTTGCTCCAGACAATGAAGAGTAGGGAAATATCAAGGTCTGTTAGGCCTGCAGTAAAGAAAATGATGGTTAACATCAGACCACTTTTGGAGTGGCCTTTGAGAGCCACCTAAGGGAACAGCACGGGCAAAGTTAATAGGACCTGCTTCTAGTGTATAGTGCTAATTATTATGAAAATTGGCATAATTGGGCCCATTCAGTGGTAGAAATCTCACATGGAAGTCGTTTTACTGTGTGTATGACAAAACTGCAAACTACTGCTCTGAGGAGGTTAGACAGAGAAAAAAGAAAGGTTTTAATATGGTGAAATTATACTAATGGGAAGTTCTCAACCTTGAAGAGGGTTAGGATTTTTAATATGACCATTTAAAAGAATAATACTGCTCTCAGCAAACCTTTCTATTCAGAATGAATTACTTTGCTGGCACCTGATTGACAAAGATGTTTTTTGGTATCAGACACAACACACAGTACACAAGGACATATATTTTCTCACTGGAGAGCAACAGATTATTGCCTGCACTGCTGTTTTTTAACATCACAACCTAAATGGCTTTTATGTTCTGAAAACAAAAAGCAGGGAGGAGAAAGAAAAGCTTTTGAAGAAAAAATAATTTTCCAATAACCCCCATTAACTGTAGAGGTCATTGAGGCAAAATGAATGGGACTAGAAATCCACTAAAAGCTACAGTACAAGGTACATTGAGACGGACAAGCCTTTCACCAAGTAGTTACAAATGGGACTAATTGTTTAAACTTGTTAGCCATTGCCAGAGCCTCTGATCCTTGAGTCAGCTATGGAGGCTATGGCAGAAATCAATAAGGCATTGCTCACAGTGAACTGCTAGACCATATACATTGCCTGAAGGGAATTGCTCAGTTCCCTCTGGTCTGGAAACTGAAAGCAGGCAGCTGAATCTCCAGAAAAACTGAGAACACCAGCCTGGGGCAATTAAGTCTTTTGCCACTAAGGGCAATGGTGAGGATAAGGGGAGAGAGTAGAAATCCAGCACGAGAGATTACAGGCTGGATTTCCAAGCAGTGCTGGATCTTGTGGTGGATGTACAAATATCATCTGCATTAAGAAGCCAGTGACCTGAGGCTGGCACTTTTGTCCTGGAAGTAACAAAAAGCTTGGCAGTATCATCACTGGTATGAAGAGTCTGATGGCAAACTACATATAGACTACAGCTGCTATGGAAAGAAGACATCCCCTACGGCATAACTCTGAATTGTTGGAGAAATTGCTTCTCATTGGCACATTTTGAAAGGCTTCTGTTATATTGATCAGCTGGTTTCAGGTGGAGAACTACAAGGTTTCAATTAAATGAAGCATGTTTTTGTAACAATTTTAGGCAAGCTACAAATTGTAAGCAAGCTGTGAAAGAGAAATGTTGGTACTTGCACGCGAACAGATTTGAAAGACAGAGAAGTACCATTGCTAGACCTGGTGGTCTCCTTGCCATCAGAGTCAGTTGTAGCCTCCATTTCTGTCCAGTGTTGCACAAAATATTGGCATGCATCCTACACCTCTGACTAAGTTTTGAAAAGGCATCTCTTGTCTCTTAAGACACTGTGGTCTCTGCACTGCCCTTTAGCTTTTGTTCTCTCCCTTCCAGAAGTTTAATAATGCAGTGCTACATGGCAGCTGGCTGACCAACCCTCAGTGTTATTCTCCAAGACTGCTCACTCCCTTTCACCTCTCCATTGTCTGTCCAAGACAACTGAAAATTATTCACATAATTTGTTTCAGTTTTTAGTCTAACTATTTTTGGGGGAAGACCAGTTCCAGAACAGTCAATAGCTTGGCAGTCAAAGAACTTCACTGTTTAAAGAAAAATTGAAAATGTAGGTACTTTTCTGATTCAGAAAGGGTGTGGAGGAACACTTGCTGTGCCAGATCCAGGCTCAGGCTTTAACAGGGTTATTATCTGTTCTGAAGAAGGTGTGCATATGTGCTTGTGTGCTTGTTCATCTTCTTCTTTTCTCTCTTTCTTTCTTTCTTTCTTTCTTTCTTTCTTTCTTTCTTTCTTTCTTTCTTTCTTTCTTTCTTTCTTTCTTTCTTTCTTTCTTTCTTTCTTTCTTTCTTTCTTTCTTTCTTTCTTTCTTTCTTTCTCTCTCTCTCTTTCCCTCTTTCCTTTCCCTTTCTCCCCTTCTTCCTCTCTTTCTCTCTCTCTCTCTCTTTCTCTCTCTTTCTCTCTTGCCTTTCCTTTCTTGTTTTTCTTCACAGCTGTGTTTTCATACACGGTGTAAAAAAATCAGAAAACTTTTGTGAGTTAAAGAAAGTCTTGTACAGGGATAGCCCCAATGACATCTTTCCTGCTGAAAAATGTTCAAATGGAGCAAAGGCAAAAAATGTCAAGGTTGTGAATTTATTGCTGTCACTGTTTTCATCTCTCTCTCATACACAGTGCATTTTGCCCAGGTTCTCACTACCCTGAAAATGACTATTGTTATAGTTGCTTGATTGCTTATAGAGAAAAAGAAGATGACAGCCTGTTAGAGGTCACTAAGGATCTTTTTCTGAAAAAGACTTCCTAAATGACACAGTAAAATCTGGTGTGGTTAGAGAATGATGAAGAAAGTAAGTTTCAGCCAGATACTGTGCCTTGTTTTAGTTCTTAATAGGCTGTGTAGGACATGACAAAGTTTTTCAAATTCCTCATCAGACTGGGAATAACATTCTAGCAAACCTATCTGCACCTGAAGAAAACCAGCAAAGTCAACACAGGTAAGCTAAGAATCATTATCACACACAATTTACAAGGAATTTCCTTAGTGAATGAATGCCAGAGCCAAGTGAGTGGCATTATTGTTACACAGGAATGTGACAAGAAGGTTATTTCAGATGTAATTGCTAATGACCAATCAATGTAATAGGATGTTTGTAGCAATGTACACGACTGAAGGGTTCTGCACTAAGAAGTTGGCTGATTGTGCTAAACCCTATCCAGCAGTTTTTTGTGACAGATCATGGTATGACCATACTTCAAGAAATAGATAGTGTCCAGAAAGAGAAAGTTTTTTGAAAGATGTTTTAGTTGTTTGGTAGTTTTTTTCTTTCATTTGTTCTCGGACAGATTTACTCTAGAGGAAAAAGTGCAATTACACAGTGCTATCACAGGTTATTAACTCTAAATAAAACTTCTCCTTTATCTAGCTTTACATGGCTTTCAATTTCTGCAACACATCTATCACAATCTTATCATGAATTGCTGGCAAGCATATGCAAGTTGATACCGGAAAAGTCCTTCAAATGCAGAAAAGCTTCCCAATGAGGTCAAGTCAGTCATAAGTGCCTTGGTGCAGAAGCAGTTGATGGTAAACACTAGCTAAATCTATAGAAGGGAAATCAATTCATTTCACTTACAAACCATATGCCTCCCGCTTTCTTTTGCATAACCACAGTAAGGGCGCAGAAGCAGGGATATCAATAAAACCATTAAGCAGTAATTTTTCTATCTATGATTCAACATCACTTTGACTGAATACCTAACGCAGCTTTTGCAGTACTGGAGAATCCTTTCTGTGAATGTGTTTTTCCATAACCCTCTTAACTTCCTAACTTTTGAAAATGTGCAGCAAGCATAACATGAAACCTCAAAACAATCTATCTGCATCTATTCCACTACTTTATGGTGACTGACCATTCCATCAAGCTGCTCTGACTGCCTGGTTCTCCCCACTGCTACACTGACCCAAATAAGGGCTTGCGTTCTGTTGCTTTACACCATTAATTAATTTTGAAACATTATGGTCAACCCTCCCTTATCCTTCATCTGACCTTTTGTCATAAGCTTTGGCTGAAGCCTTCTTCAGACAATACTTTGTATTCTCCGTGTATGTGTCATGGATCAGAGTTCTGAGTGAGAACTGGTTAACTGTCCAGAAGGTTAGATGTAAGTGGTAAGTAGGTTAGAGGAGATGTTTAATTCTGCTTCTTGTCATGGGGAGAAGACTATGTTACAGATAGGATATGAGCGTTTTCAAGAGTAAATTTGCTGGGGAAGAAGATGCAGTGTTATGAATTAAGTTCCCATTAATGACTGTTCCTCACTGTGGGGAAGTTTGGTGATTTTGTGTTTTCTGAAGATAGCAGTGCTGGATTCATTCTTATGGAGCAGTCTGCACCCCTATCTTTGTAACTCTGTTTTTGTTGTCCTTGATACATTATGGTTGTATAAAATTTTTGGTTGAGGATGAAAAAACAGCTCTGAAAGTAGCCTAGGGCTTATGGAATGTCAAATTTAAAATTATGAATAGAACTCCAAGTTTGTGCCTTCATGTAGAGAAAGATTTTTAATTCTTTTAGTCTGAGGACTCCAAGTGACCCAAGTCCCTTGATTCTGCTCACCATGAAGCTGTTCTGTTTTCAATCAGGTAGAGCTTTTCAAGACTGCTGGTGTTTCAGCTGTGATTATCAAAGAAGGAAGTAATGAATTTGTGTATTCATATTGTGTTATCTGAGAGCATGAGGAGCAATCACAACATTTGAGCCAACCGAAGAGAGAAAGAGAATGTATTTCATGAAAAGGGCAGGATATGGACTCAGCTGATGATAAATTGAAGTATTGTCCCCAATACAGTCTAAAACAACACCAACGTGTGATGTGGAATAATACAAGGGATTGACAGCAAGGCATCAAGACCTATTATCAAAGAAAATAAACCCTTCTTGTTGATATATTGCCACACACGTGCACAGCAATGTGCTCTGGAGTCAGGGTATACCTGGCACTACTGAAGCAGATCCAGCAGTGCATTCAAGCAGGAGAGGTGGTGGTTCCACCTTTTGTAATAGCTGGGATGAATAAGTCAGGACGAAAATCTGTCACTGGCTGAGATAATTTCAAATTTAGTGACTTCCAGACATATAATTCAGGATAAAAAACAGCTAAAAAATGTACAATTTTTATAGCAAATCCATGAATGACTAAATTACGAACTTTGCAACAATACAGTAATTTCTCATGAGGGACTTGCACTTTGTCACTTATAGAACAGTCATAAAAAAATCATGCACTGCTTCTACAGCTCATCATAAAGAAAATGCTCAAGGGTTTGTTTTAAAGGTACTTGTTCAGACTTATTCATGGTTTAATGCATTGTGACCTAGTTAACTCCTCTTAGTTAAAAGAGTTAGCAGTTTCACACATTTGCCAAAGGAGTTCTCTTAGTATCAGTACAATATAAAGAGACCTTAAACCTAGAAGATTCACCTTTTTCAAGTTTCTTGGTACAGTTTTAGAAGGGTGAAGGCATCTTTTTATGAACTGGATTCAAGCCTCGATGTCTCAGAGTGTCCTTGGAGTATATACCATCTTTGTATTAATAGATAAATGTCAAATAAAAATGCTATGGACATAGTTACATTTTATTCTCCAAACCCCGTGTTTCATTGTGGAAATATTTCAGCCTATATTATATAATTTGATTTAACAACAGAATTTCCGAGACCAGTTCTTTCTCTTTGGTCTCTCTCCCTCTAGGACAAGAACTGTTAGGGCAGTGTAGTTTTGTTTGTTCGTTTGTTTTGTTAAAATGCATTCAGCTTTACACTTATGTGGAAGAAGACAGATTAAATGTGTTTTTCACTTAGACTTGAAAACATGGAAATTTGGGATGGCCTTCAGTTGTTATGGGAGTTGGTTTAACAGCTGAGGCTGTCCCTGAAGAATTTGTTTCAGGATGGTTACTGGTAGACTTATGTTTACCCAGTTACTTCTTAGCATCAGACTAGCAGAATGTTCAATGGTTTGGATACCAGTATCTCATCTATGGGTTAAAGTGTAATAAAGAAGTATTCAGCTGTAAGCCTAAAACCTTGTATAGAGTTTATGCCTAATTTAATTCCATTTTTAAAAGTCCAATGAAAAATTAAGATATTCTTAGAAATATGGGAAATTTCTGCTGGTTGATTTTTATCTGCTTTTCATCATACAAGTCAGTAATCAGAGTGTACATTTGGTAAGAGCAATATGTTTGTTTTCAAAGTTATCTGAAAGGGAAATGGCTTAGAGCATGGTCAATGGGAATTCTTTCAGTCATGGCTAATCAGTCTAATCCTGTGTTATGAAATTTGGAAGACTTGAACTAGTTCAGTTCATCCCAGACAGCAAAGTTTTGTGAAAACAACAAGTGATTGGCAGCAGCTTCATGAAAAAAGATGGGGAGAATATATTACTGCATTACTTGCTCCTTGGCAAGCTAATATATAGGCAGATTGATGCAAACACATCGATTGCTTAAACTTAGTTTGATGAAACTGGCCAAAGGCTTCCAGCACTGTGTTCAGTTCAGTAGCCTGAAAAATAAAAAATAGACATCTTGATAGAATCTTGGTTCCTATGTTATTATTTTGATCTTCATTTTTTGCATGCAATGCTTGTAGTTGTCCTATTCCATTCGTGTTTGGACCTCCTTGAATTACTCCTCTTTTCTGGTTCAACCTTTTAGAAGGGGCACTTGGAAGCATGTATGTCTTAACAAATCTGCATTTTCCTTTCCAGGAAGGTATTTCTTGTCAGTGTGGCTGATACCTGGTTAGCGTGTTGTGGAGGACTGCGAAATTTCAAACGTTGTGTTAAGATTTATGCAAACAGTTGATGCTGACACTGAACATCTATGTATAACTACTTTGCATAGTGGAATATAACAAATCTTATGTTTCATAACTTTTTTTTTTTTTTTACTAAATGGGTAATTTCGTATGCAAGTGCAAATAAAACTGAGAAACTGGATGGGGAGATGCCTTTCAACTCCTGTGAAAGGACTTGAAATTCCAAGTTTCCAGGTCAATGTCATATGCACTGAAACTAAGAAAAGATGCATAAATTCAAAATACATGAAACAAATTTTGAGTGATTTTTCTTTTTTTTTGCTGTGGTGTGACCTGATATGTGAAACTAAAGGGGAATGGCAAGACAGTTTGCACTTAAACACACAGCTGTGGACAGCTCAGAATTAAACAGAGAAAGAAGATGCATTATTTCCATCATATTATGGTTTGCAACATCACCAGCTGAATATTTGAAAGTTAGAGTTCAGATTCCTGCATGTCTTCTGATTTAAGAAGCCAGAAAAACAAAAAATACCAAGTGAAAGAAACATACTCCTTGGCTTGGGGAAAAATGCAATTTATCCTCATTTAAAACTTTTGATCACCAAAGAATAGAGTGTTGCTTTATTTCTACGTCTTCCTACTCTAGTCAGGGTAGTTGTGGATTATATGATACCTCATTAGAGATTAGATTTTATGGAACAGTTTATAGAAGGAAAAAATTGCTGCAGTTTTTGTTACATTTCAGTGAAAGTTGTGGCTGTTCAGCTGTCCTTACAATCAAAGGTGTAATAACCTGATAATTCCTGAGTAAAGTATATGGACACATATACTAATCTAAACATATCTAATACTAACACATAATCTAAATTACATGTGTTTGTTGCATGCATGCTTTTGTTATTTTTTCTTTTATTTTTTAGATGACACCATTTGCAAGGTATTCCTTAGCACAGGGCCTGAATTACTTGGTAATTAGAAGCTTTTACACTTTCTGAACTCCTGCAGTATTCAGCATCCAGTTTCACTAGGACTCAGGATGGTCAGCTAGAAGTACCAGAGAGATGAGACACCTCAGACACACTTGCAGTTCTGCACAGGTGCAAGACTAGAACTGCTGTAATCCACAGATGTATTCATCTCACTTTAGATAGGCCTAGATTTTTTCTCTAAGGCAGCTGTTTGACCATAGTT
>VWZT01004395.1:43431-57363 GCA_013397055.1 Pachycephala philippinensis | reverse complement strand
TTTCAAGTCCAGAGTTCCTACAATATTCAATTATTTTTGTCTACAGCTTTAAATGGAATGCAGCATCTATTAAGTTTAATTAGTTTCCCTGGAGGCTTGCAGGGTAATGGTACAGTTACTAAAGGAGAGCAGCTTCTAATTGAGGGTAGCTTCTAAACAAAGATACATGTAGTTGAATACATCCACTTCCAGGGCTGAGTTAGTTCAATGAGCCATTGCCTTATGGTCGGTGATGGATGTGCTGTGGGGTTAATTGACTTGAAGGGTGCCAAGTTAACGTATCTTCGAGTTTGTGTGACTCACAATTCCAGTGAGTTAACAATTTTACCATTAACTTGCAATGGAGAAACTGAGGGACAAGTCAAAGATCTGGCAGCTTGAGTTTTTTTTTGAAAATGCACACCAGGCGTTAAAAACACCCCACAGCTGCACTCAAATTCAGCTACTCAATGGTTTTGAAATTAACACCTTGGCCTTCGAAATAGTTGAACTGCCTTTCAAATTTTCTGAGCAGAATGGATCCTGAATAGAGAATCAGTCACTTGTCATCTTTCAGATCTGAACTGCACCAGAGGGTTTGACTTGGTCACCTTTGCTTGTAACAGCCCCATGCAATGCTAGACTTGGAGAAGAGTGGCTGGAAAGTTGCCCGGCTGATAAGGATCTGAGGTGTTTGCCAGAGAGATGAACATGAACCCGCAGTGTGCCCAGGCGTATGGCATCCTGGCTAATATCAGCAATAGTGTGGCCAGCAGGACTAGGGAAGGGATTATTCCTATGTACACAGCACTGGTGGGGCCACACCTCAGATCCTGTGTCCAGTTTCGAGCCTGTCACTCACTACAGGACAGTCATTGAGGTGCTGGAGCATGTCCAGAAAAGGGATAAGGAGATGGTGAAGGTCGTAGAGCGCAAATCCTGTGAGGAGCAGCTGAGGGAGATGTATGTGGGTATTTAACCTGAAGAAAAGGAGGCTCAGGGGAGAGAACTACCTGAAGTAGTTCTTACTGCTCCCTAGAACTACCTGAAAGAAGTTGTAGTGAGGTGGTGGTCAGTCTCCCTCATAAGAAGTGATAACACTTGTGGAAACAGTCTCAAGTTGTGCCAGGAGAGATTTAGATTGGCTATTAAGAAAAAGTTATTCACCAAAAAGTTTGCCAAGCCCTGTAACAGTCTGCCCAGGGAAGTGATGGAGTTACCATCCCTGGAGGTATTTAGAAGACAGGTAGATATGGCACTTGGGGACATGGTTTAGTGGTGGGCTTGGCAGTGCTGGGTTAATGGTTGGATATGATGATCATAGAGGTCTTTTCCAACATTCTATGGTTTTATGATTCTATGACTAACGTATGCTAGCCCAGCCAACCTGGAAACTTCTGCTCTAATGTTTTGGCACTAACATTGTCATTGCAGCTGGTGTGTGACCTTCAGGCAGAACATAATTGCAAAGCACCATCAGCAGAGCATTCTGGAATAATAGTTGGAGAAATGTATGCATGTGAATAATATGTGTGTTTTCACACTAAGTTCTCTGGTTCTGTCTGCTAGTGCATATGTGAAGAACTGTATATTGACAATTCCCTTCAGGAATCTGTTTCACAAAGTTGTACTGGATGATGAAGTAGTCTGCATAAAACAGTAAAGGTAAGGCATGTTGTGGTTGGTGAAGAAAGAGGGTTTCACCTATTATCTTGATAATCCAACTATTTGGGAAGATCTAAGAAGGAGCTCTTATGAAGTTATCTGCTACATTTTAGATATGAATTATTGTTGTGGTCTGTCACACAGGGAAAAACTTAAAAGAAGAATTAAACCCCAACAATAAATAAAAGAGACTTACCTAGAATGTGTTTTATTTTCCAATAACTTTTGCTGAGAAGCGTAAAGCTCCTTTGAGATTCTCATTTTTCAGCACAAATTCCCGCTAGACCAACAAACAATGTGTTACTATAATTTTCAGCCTTTTCTTTTTGGGAGTTATTAATTATGCATTTTTTAATTATTTTTTTTCTCTAGCCCCCATCTTAAGTGATTCTGCTAGTTATTTAACATCAGTTAGTCCGTATTAAAATGTCACTTTTCCTAAATATAAATTTGTTATTCTGCCTGTCATAGCACGCAGTAAAATAAGATGAAATTCAAAGCTGTCTCTTGATATTTGCCCCTAACGATCTCATAGCCAAAGTCAGATCTTACAAAATATTTGGGTCTCAAATGCTTTCATTTTTCAACACAACTTAGATACCTAACTACCCCTGATGACTAGGGCTTTTGGCTACAAAATGCAGACACAGATCCCTAGCTCCATATTTAGACATCTAAAGGAGTAACTTGATTTTCAGAAATACACAGCCATTTTCAATAGGACTAAAAGACACTTAGTACTTCTGAGAAACACAAAATCCTATGAAGTTTAAGTAAAGGTTGGCTTTGACTTATTTGTACCTTGCCCCTGCTCTAAGAAGGATAGCAATGCATTTCCTCCTCTCTGAAAAGTGCACCTGAAATACCTTAGAGAAAATGATGCTTTCTGCAATATTAAACTGGCTATTTGGGGAAGGAGACTTTTCTGTGAACAAACAGAACTATGGCAAAAATGAGTCACTAAAGCTTCTTTTAAAAGCAAAAGGAACATGATAATGCAAAAAATTGGATATGGAAGGTCATAGTTGATCTAACATCACCTTCCTGGAGAAGGTATCACTGACTGGAAAATGGGATAGGTAACCCCCATTTTCAAAAAAGGAAAAAAGAGCCTCAGGATCCACAGGTTGGTCAGTCTCACTTCTGTGCCCAGCAAGATCATGAAGCATATTCTCCTGGAAAATATGTTTAAGCACATAAAAATAAGGAGGTGTGTGTTAACAGTGAGCATGCTTTCACTAAGAGCAAATTGTCCCTGACAAATATGTTGGCCCTCTGTGGTGGGGTTACAGTGTTGGTGGATAAGGAAAAAGCCATTGACATCATTTACTTGGACTTACACAAAGCATTTTACAATTTCCTACACAACTTCTTTGTCTCTAAATGCAAGAGACAAGGATTTGACACGTGGACCACTTGTCAGATAAGGAATTGGCTGGATGGTCACACTCAAAGAGTTGTGGTCAATGGCTCAATGTCCAAGTGGAGGGCAGTGAGGAGTGGTGTCCTCAGGGGCTGGTATTGGGACTGGTGATGTTTAACAGCTTTGTTGGTGACAGGGACAGTGGGATGGAGTGCACCCTCAGCAGGCGTGCTGACAACACTGAGCTGTGTGCTGTGGTCTGCATGCTCGGGGAAAGGGATGGCATCCAGTGGGACTGTGACAGGCTTGAGAGGGGGACTCATGTGGAACTTATGAAGTTCAACGAGGCCAAGTGCAAGGTCAGGGCAATCCCAAGCACACATACAAGAGTAATCCAGTGCAAGAAGCAGTTAGCATGGCTCAGTTTAACATTTGCTACTAATATCAAGAAATGCCCTTTAATACTTACCTATTAGGGCAGATTTAAGCTGTGGTATTATGCTAATGTACGTAAGTAGCATCTTCTCCTTGAGCGCAAAAAAACCCAAACCCACCGCAACCAACTTTGAAGAAATTCTTAGTAGTTTTAAAATTCCATGACTTTGGTCAAAGGACTGAGAAACCAGGTATTAAGGATTTCAGGCCTGTCAGAAGCTTCTTCCAATAAGAGGGCTTCTGTCATTCACAGTTGGGCACGTTCAAGTTTTCCTGCATTACTTACCTTCATGCTGACAGCTTGAACGTCTCAGGGGACTGTGGGATTTTCTTTCCCCTTTTTTTCCTTTCAAAGTGTTTTGAGTGTCAGAGGGAGCTGAGGAGCAATGTGAAGGAGTGAGAATGAGATGGGTTTTTTGGTGTTTCAACTACTGTCTATTAAATTTCAAACAAAATATTGGCAATTTGTTAAGCTTTTCCTCCCTAACTAATATTTAAAAGCATTCAATTAAGACTGTATAATGTGTTCAATGAGTTAAACCTCCCCATGATATTAGAAAAATATTACATATATAAATAAAATACATCAAAGCATTAAAAAGCTATTACACACTCTGAACATAAAATGGCAGAATAATGATGGATCCTGCCATGCAGCAAACATATTCAAAAATATTATCTTCCTGGTAATGAAATGCCATCCGTTTCATTTTAAGCTAAATACGTTAGACATATCAGTGGAGTCTGTGCTGACACAGCAGCGAGTTGAAATTGAAAATCTGAAATTATATATATGATTGGACACAGTGTTAAAGTAATTTATAGGAAAAACCACAAATGTGCTGGGTCTGCACCTTTTCGTGAACTCATTTTAGAGAATCAGATAGAGGAAAACTCTACCATTTCTAATGTGCAGTAGAATGGCAGCTCGCCAGGACCCCAATATATTCAGTATGAGGGGCAGAAAGAATAGGAGAGAAAGAAAGAGACTAGTGAGACTTGATTCAAATTACAACAATTCTGCATAAGCCATCAAGAAAATGGCATTCGTTTTCATTGCTCTGACCTAATATGATATAGCAGCTGTAGGAACTATATTAGCTATCAAGACAAGAGGGAGATAACGGGGAAACATTTAGAGAGGAACATCAGGATAGGGCTAATTTCAGCTCAGCTGCAGATGCTTTGCATACTTTGCCATGGAGAGCAGAGTGGCAGCAGGAATCATTATGACGGTCATCTGATACTCAAAGTTTAGGTTGAATTCAGTTTCTGCTGACTGGAATGGAGCCTCGATTATTACAAACACACACACACACATACACACGCACACACACCCCTCCCTTTGACATGCACTGACAATTTCCCCACTCTCACAAGTCTTTTAGTCTTCCTGGCTGTCTCATCTTCAGTCAGCTAAAGAAAACCGAAGAAACAACAAGCATCAGAAAAGGTTTTTTCCTTGGAGCAGCTCTCTAAGCCTTACTTTCAAGTACCTTTTACCCTATTTCTTGTAGTTCTTTCTTGAATTAAGAATGCTTTTCATTTATTCTGGGAAAAGAATTGAAAAAAGAGGATGTAATCTACAATTAATATATGGATTCAGTCCTAGAATTACTATTACAGTTGTTAATGAGATGATTTATAGCTTTATATTTATTTATTTCTTGTTAATCAGAAATAAGGTAATTGGTGTGATGCAAAATGTAGACAGATGTTTTCACAGAGCACTTACTTGCTAAGCAGATCAGACACACAAGTAATTTTGGGATTTTATGTTAATATCTTACTTTATCTCCAACAAATATCCTAGATTTGCCTGATTTTTAAGAACACCATTGTTCTGATTAGGCTTTGGGGTGACCTAGTTGAGGCCTTCCATTACCTGAAGGAAGTCTGCAGGAGAAATTGATAGGGACATTTTACAAAGACTTGTAGTGACAGGACAGGAGGGAATGACTTCAAATTGAAAGTGAGTAGCTTTAGAGAACAGATTAGGATAAACTTCTCCAGTGTAAGGATGGTGAGGCACTGACACAGGTTGCCCAGAGAAAGCTGTGTATGCCCCATCCCTGGAAGTGTTCAGGACCAGGTTGGACAGTGCTTTGAGCAACCAGATCTACTGAAATATGTCCGTACCTGTGATAAACTGGTTGGAACTAGTTGGCCTCTAGGTTCCCTGTCAACCCAAGCCTTCTATGATTCTGTAATTCTGTAATTTTCTTCAGAGATCACAGTAATCAGAAAACATGAAAACAAGTGATGCCTGGGTCCTTGAAATATATTTCATATCATTTGATTGCACCACTCCTCTTCTGAACAGCAGTAAAAAAGTTCTTAATTTTGGCAGCAACATATAAACAGTATATATTCTTTACTCTGGATGGATGTTGCTTGTTTCTAATGCCAGTGAATGTTATATTTTCATTTTTTTTGTTATCTGAATATTATAAAGAGCTTTGTCTTGTTGAGGGAACATCTACAATGTATGTAGAAACAACCCACTGCAGAAACTGGTAAGTCATATTCCGACTCATCTGAAAGCCATGTCTGAATATTTATCGCACATAGAGAAAGAAGATTGCATACATTGCTATTGCATTTTTACCACCTTACCCTCATGCATAGTTCTTTGGTGTTAACCAAATCCATTTTGCTCTGGGCAAGTCAGAGAAGATCTACCACACCACCCTCCGGAAACTTCCTCCAGAGAAGCCAGAAATGACCTGTAACATATTTGTACCTTAGCTATAAATCAGATTCTGCTTCACAGCTCCTGTTTGATGACTTCACTTCTAGTTCCATACTGTGTCAGGTTCCCTCTTCACGCTGTTGGGACATGACTTTCAGTCCCCAGGGGTTCTCACTCAAGTTGCATCCCAGAGGCACATTTCTGGTTTGAATTTAGGATCTTTAGAGATCTGCTTTAGAGTGTTCCTGTGCACTTCCTTTCAATTTTCTCAAGGAAGATATCACAGCACTTTTAATTATAGAAGTCCCTCTGAAAATGATATAATGAGAAAAAGATAACTTCATCTTAAATGGCTTATTCTCTAGCTTTCCTGTTTCTTTTTTAAATTTTTTTTATTTTTTTCCTTCTAGTTTGTCGCATGGACAAAGTTCATGCTCCAAACGGGAAATTTTTACACTTTCTGAGTATGACTCTCTACCCTGGGTATCCTTGCTAAGCCTTCAGAAGGGCTGATGTTTACTGGAGCCTTTTCCTAATTTCACAAGGCTGCTTTGTGGGCAGTTCTCTCCTGAAGAAGCTATGAAATAGAAACAGGATACATAAATGAAGTTAGCATATATCTCGGAGCTACATTGTAGGACAACATTTCAGCACTTTCCCGTTTATGTTTCTATTACTGTTACTGACAAAAATATTTCCTTTGCTACATTTCCTTGACTATTATTGTCAGTGCTAAAGGTATTTTGAAATAAAATATTCAAAGAACAAGAAGGAATTGTGTCTGTCTCTCTTGGTTCTGATAACGTTTGTTCCAGAATATTTAAGAAATGTGAGGACTCCTACTCACTGCTACATTTACATTATTTGGTGTTCACGGTAATAAAATGAGGGCTGTTGCTTTCAGCAGTTCACCTGGTTTCCCTCACTGAAATGCTTTCTGGTTATGTCATCTGATATTTGTAGGAAGAAGGATTGAAAACAAAAAAAAAATTGTTTCTTCCTGGTAATTACTTACTAAACAGAATTAATTCAGTACAACTGATGTTCAAGGAGATCAAACTTAATGAATGATCATAAATCTGTAATCAGCATTTTACAACCTATGTATGTGCCAGTGGATTTGTATACATAAGATGCAACGACACAACTACTGATTTTGTTCTTTAAGGATTATTGAATGAGTTTTCTGTTGGGAAATGGGAGGTCTCTGATTCTCTCTGTCAGCCCGGTGATGGAGCATGATTTCTCTGTTTATTCTGCTACTATTGTTATGGTTCATGGTGACTTGGCCTTCAGGCTTAAAGGCAAGCATCTTATTTCTTTGCAAACAACAAATTTGTTGCATTCACTGTGACGTAAAACTGAAGCTAACATTGGTTTAACAGTCAGAGATTTTAACAAAATACAGCTCAAATCAGTACAATGAGTAGGGATGACGATGCACAAAATTAGAGGTTTTGGCAAATTAGTCAGCAGCTTACAGAACTGAACATTACTATTCCTCAATGGGATGTCAACGACACTATGAAAAGTGAAGAAGAAATATGCTAAGGTGGTCTACTGCAATCCCACACTACAGTATAATCAGGCAAAGAACAGAGAGAATCACTGATATCTAGACAGATTTACTCTCTGATAATCATTATTACCTCAGTACCTTTCTTGTATTAAATAACAGTTTCGTTGGATACTACTTTAATTACACCACCGTAACTGAACTGGCAAAGTTATTCAGACTGCAGACAATTTACAGGCAGTTTTGAGAATGATGTTAAACTGCAGTAAATTAATCTTGTAAATGTGCCCAAACTATTTTTATGTCTGAAGATAAAATAAGAAAGCTAGTAAATTATTTGGATGCCCTAAAACAACTACATACACTTGAGAATTAGAACAAGCTTTCAGTTTTGTATCTTTTCCTGAGATTTGTTTTTGATGTCCAGGCATGGTTTCAGAGGAGATATTTAGAGCTTCTGCCAAAATATTGGGGCAGATCCTTATCTTCTCTATATTGTCATAAACCCTGGCCTATCCTGCTGATTTCAAGGAAGTTACGGCAGGTTCACACCAGTGTGTGTAGCTCAGAATGTCAGAGTTGTACTGGTATGGATAGTATTCAGTTTAGATGAAAGGGTCATCACAAGGTTGTGTAGCTTTCCTGTAGTAAGTCAGAATATTTGTGCTATTTGCTAATTAGTACTTCTCCTTGTAAGGGCTGGTTATGTTACTGGTGCTGTACTAACTATGCATGTTCCAGTTTTGCTCTCAGTTTTACTGGGGATTCTCTCAGGTAACCGCATTCATATTGGAACAACTTTTGCTTAAATCTGAACACGAGATCAGAGATTGGGTACACTTATCCCAATTAATTATTATTAACATAGTTATTGTTAGTATGAAAATAATTACTAACAGAGTTTCATGAAAACAAAAATAAGCATAAACTTTCCCCTCCTTAAATGTGACAGCTGGAAGGACAGGCAAGCCCCTACATCCATGGGACAGACTGTCTTTTCCCACAGACAGCATATCCCACAAACAGAAATGCAGTTACTGTTTACAACTTTTCTGTATTTTCCTGCAAATCTTCTCATATGCTTGATATTTCAAATTCTGACAGTTAGGCAGTAAATGAGACAGACAATCTTCTGTAGCAAGATTTAGACAGAGGCAAGTCCCTTTCCTAAAGGTGTTGTAGTAATAATAGGAATAGGGATTGCGGTTGTTAATCTGGCTGTAATGGGGGCTCCACAGCAAGGGAAAAAAGCCCCAAAAAACTGTAGGTGGTTCTCTTTAGCTGGTAGAATGCAACATCAGAATCCATGTGGGATTTTTTTTCACTCCTGAGCTGGTGCTCAGTGCACTGGAAAAAAATTCTGTTTCTTTGTCCCATTTAATAGGCAACAGAAAACCCAAATGTCTTGTCTAGAAATGCCTGATAAGAGGAGGGTGTTTTTCTCCAACTAAATGAATAGAATTACCCTGAACAAACCCAAATGTCATCAGTGACAAATCTAGATAAAGATGTGATGTAGGGCTTTTCCCATGTTTTATGGCAATTTGCATCATTTATGGCAGACCCGTAATGATGCAAGTAGCCATCAAGTAGGATATTTCAGGCCATTGAAATATCATAAAATTGCAGGAGAAATAAATTATCATCCCAGAGCTTTGTACTCAAATGGCTGTTGTGAGGAATGAACGTAAACCAGTCACAATGGTTCCACAAGTTTCCTGGGCACCATGCCAACCAGAAATTATTTCATTACAGTAATTCTTTGTTGCTGCCAAAAAAGTAGACAAAAGACAAGCTCATGTATTATATTGATCAGACTGAATTAAAAAGCCTATATGATCTGGGATTTAAAAAGAACAAGAAAAGGAAAGAGAAAATAAGAATGATATTATTGAACACAGAACTACCATTTTGTAATTTTTTTGTTATTGTTTTCTCATTTCATAAGAGTTTAAAACCTTTTTATCAAGGTCTGAAATGAATGCATTTGACCAATTGAGAGAACAGATAATGCCCTTTTCACAGAATAAACGTTTGACACTTATTTCTAAGAATCAAGCTTGACCGTACACTATAATCTCTGATTTTATCAATTTGTATTTCTTCTACTCATTATGCACTTCAGATGTAATTTAACATTTATGTGAATTACAATGAATTATGATTACCTTTTTTTCATTATTATTTTTATTGCAATCTGAAATGGATAAATTTGGCGTAAAATGTGTTCAAATATATCTATTTAGGCCTAGAAGGCCTATTCTGTGTGCTAAGTGGTTGTTTACTATTTTGCCTCCTTTCCCTATTTTGCCTCCTTTCCTGTACACCCAGTAGCCTGATTCTTTTGTGGGTGCTACACGTCCTCTGTTCTAGGCAAAATTGACAGAGATCACACCATTCTCTTAGCAGTTTTTAAATTTTCCAGAGAAGGTAGTTCGATTGCTTCATTAACTGCTTAGGAACCTTACATTTTTTACAATTCATCAGTACTTTTTTCCATGCACAGACAGAAACATATGATGTCATAGCTATATAAAAGAAATCATGTTATTCCTTCCTGTGTCCTTCAGAACCCCAACGTTCTACAAGGATGTACTATTAAGTCTACGTATTTTTTGTACCCATTTATTTGAAATTATTCAGAAGTCCTCTGCACATAGTCCTGGGCAATTGACCATGGACAAAAATATCCAAGACCAAGCAAGGTGGTGATCCAGCTGACATCCAGAGATCCCTTCCAATCTCAACCATTCCGTGATTATGTGGTTTTAGCATTTGTTCGCCATGAACGTACCTCAAAGATGGTTAACAGAATGGTTCCATAAATGGGAAAATATGTAAATAGCAAGCAGTGGCAAGAGTGGAGGCACAGATCTTGGAGCAGGCCATCCTGTCAGCTTGCATATGACTCATATACTAAGTGTTTGAAACAAATGTATTTCTGGAACATTCAGCTCTCTGCTGACTGATATTAATCTGTTGTTTTCAGCTGTGAAAAATATAGAGTGTGAAAAGTCCAGAGCTCCCCAAGCACTGAGATGCAGCCTCCTAATTATGTCTTGGCTCCAGTGCACGTAATGGTCTATGGATGAAGCTAGCAGAGCAAGAAAGGTGAACCTGTGCTATGTAAACCTTACAGGGCAGCATGTGTGGTCACCCAGCCTTACTCTGCTCCATTTTCCCTTCCCAGGGAAATGAGAGGTACAGAGCTGGCTTCCTCTCTAGCACACCAGGCTAAGATATTCCTATGCTGCACGGGTGACTCGGAAACCTTGTGCATCTTGAAGCACCTTGCAGGTGGCAGGTGTCTGGCTGCTGTTGTTAGTGTAGGAGGACACTGCAGTCCTGCAGGGTTGAGAAATCTTCAAAACAGCAGAGCACTTCTATCCCAGTGTTACAAATGGCTGAACCACGAAGCTAAGCACAACCTGTCCAACAAGGTCTGTGGCAAGGATATGAACCTGAGCCTACAAAGTACTTGACAACATCAGCTCAGAACCTGTATGAGCAGGAGACGTTGTTGAAACATCTTCTTTTTTCTGAAAAAAATGATTTCAAAAAAAGAAAAAAAGAGAAAAAATTAATATAAAAATACTTTTTTGTACGTGATTTTTAAAAGAAAAATTGTCATTAAAGAGTAACAAAAGGAATCCAGTGTAGTCTATTTGGTAAATAACATTTCCAAGCAAAATTTTTAACATTTCTGTCTCTAGCTTTAATACACCAAAAGGAGTTTAAAATAATTTTATTTTCACTCTTCTTTCTATAATGTAGAAGTAATCTATTTATTTATTTATTTATTTTTATTTATGAGCATTCTTATAACCTTATCTTTTTGAAATGATCACAGATTTGTTTTTCTTTCAGATTAGATGAAAGTTTGAAAGGGCATTTGTAAAGGTTTTGTATTCTCCACAAGGATGCTTCCATTTGATGGGATATCTGAGATGGCTTGATTATTAATATCAAAAGAATAACTGAATTATAGAAAAATAATTGTCATATTTATAAATAACAAAATATTTTTTTTTCTTCAGGAAATACCTAATTGCCCAGTAGAATTAAATGCTGGAGGCTAATATTAAGACAAAGATTTTAATATTTTAAGAAGTTAAGAAAATTTAGATAAAAGCCCCATCATCCATAAGATAAATATAATTGAATTTCCATGTGTAAGTCATATATTGCCTAATTTAATTAGAAAAAGCCTGAGCAGTTCACAAACTGTAGTGACAAAAAAGCAAGTGAAAGTCCGTTTTCTGTAGCTATATTCTATGTAGTCTTGTATTTTGTCCTGAAACAATGTCTATTACTTCTGTAAAAACCTCTTTCCAGATGAGATGCAGACTACCAGGATCTTACTAGGGCTGTTCCACATTGCCTCTTCCCTCTTTATTTCCTTGTATTTTTTTCTGTGAGAAAACTTTTTTTGGCTTGTGGTGTTAGTAACAAGGATTAAATTTTCTATTTAGTGGCATTAATTATGTCCAAGGCTGTACAATTTCAAACTGGTTTCTCACATTTTCATTTTCTTGTGTTGTAATTGTGTGTAGTTACCTGTGTTCTTAAGTGTTAGTGATTTCAGACACTACCTGGCCTTTTTTTTTAATGTGTCTTTCTGAGAACCAGTAGCATAGTCTCTATGATCAAATTCAAGTTAAATGACCAGCAAGTGCAAATTGAAGAAACATCAGGGTAGTCCACTTTTCTCATGCTGGTGAATGCTGTTTTCTCTTTCTGACAATAAGCATGGTATTCTCTTTAAAGCAATTTCTTATTCTGGACTGCCTTATAGGGTATAAGTTATTACTTTGTTATTTTTCTTTTTATCATTTTTATTCCCTCGTGCACCCCCTCATGACACAGGGTTTCAACTGTGTTTGAAGAATATGTAAGTTCAAACCTCTTCAATTAATCAGCACTTTAAGACGTCCTGAATCACTTTTTTAGGTCCATTCAATGTTTATGGATTTCTCAGGCAAAGGGCAAATTGCTTAATAAAGAGGCAAGACTGAAAAAGTTCTTTCACACAGGTATCAAGAAAGAAGAAATACTCTACCTAAGATGAGTATCTTGTAGAACTGCAGTGAGGGAAATTATTTTAAAAGTGAGAGATGACCTTTGGAATCCAATTTAAGACCAGAAAAGGAGTCAAAATGGGAGGAGAGGATGGAGGAAACTACTTTATGCTATTGTCTGTAATAGTAAATGAAACGTCTGTTACATGTTAAATCTTGATTGTAATTTGCCCTCTTTCTTTTGCTAGTGATAGCAAGTTAATGTAACAATAGTGGAGAAGGGCAAGGCAGGAGATATTACCACTATCCCTGCAGACCAAACTTTTTGGTTCAAGTCACAATATGAGCCAATCCAGAACGGAGAGCTGGATCCAGGATTGTCAGTGCCTACTGGTCTGCTCTAGTAACTCTTTTTTCTTGAGTGATGGAATGCCCCCATTCAGTGCACAAGTACAACAAGACACCAGAGGAGTGTATGCAGCTGACATTCCTTCAGCCCTTCCTGATCAGCCTGGAGAAGGAAGCAATAAAATATTTATGGTGTGTGAGCTTTCTTACTGGGACTTATAGGTTTTCCTGAACCCAATAGGCTGCTGACAAAAGGAATCTCTGCTAAAGGCATTCCTTATTTCACATAATCACAGATCTGGCTGAGATCTCTCTTTCTGAATGCTCTTACATGCAAAGCTTCTGAGGGATGAAAACAGGGTAAGTTTTAGGAAAAATGTAATACACCTAAAGACATAAAACACATCCTTGTACCGTGTTCCTGAAATACCATGGGTCAGCAGTATTGTTCAATCTACATGGAACAAACCATGCAGAATTCATGGTGGCCTGCATTTTGAACCAAGACTTTACCTTCCTTTTTGTAAAACTGAGATTCTCTCAATTGTCTCCTTTAGTTTCAAAGAGAGAATCTTTGTTTTTAATTCCGTGGTCTTAACCCAATCTTATTGAGTGAAAGAATATCTCAGTGTACTTCTAAGCATGAGGCCAGAATAATATTTAATAATTTCATAATTCAGTATTTATTTTTTACAAGCATCTTTATTCTGTGGTAAATCCCACAGGTGACAACTGAAATCAGGGCCAAATTTTATTTAACATTGTGCAGATTTTAAAGGCAGTATCTGCTTGGAAGGACTTACTATTTTCATGGATATGAATTAAGAGTCCACTTCTAGAGCTGATAATCTAGCCTGTACAGAGGTGACATAAATTGTTGATGTCCTAATGTTTTTCAAAAGCCGGTTTTAGTTCT
>VWZT01004395.1:22924-43424 GCA_013397055.1 Pachycephala philippinensis | reverse complement strand
CAGCTCTGACATGACTTCTTTGCTGCTTTTATAACTCAATATTTTTGTATATAGGGACATTTTTGGAGTTGCCTGGAAGATGTAAACACTTTTGACCTTTGATTTGTGCAGAGGCCTCTCTGGACTAAAGTGATATTGCTCCTGCATGGTATAGAATTAGAGTATAACAATATTTAACATTCCATAGTGAACCAAACTATATTTAACATTCAGGTAATCTTTTATTTTCTAACAGCGTTTGTGATTCTTTAAATTAAAATAGCTCTCACAGTGATAGTTTGCCTATTATTATTACTATTATTATTATTATTAATAATTACTATTTCATACCTCTATTACTTCAGGAAATTCACAATGGCTTACTGCACCGTTGCAGACAGCAACAACCTTTTACAAGCAAAGGTGCTTGCTTGTCTGTTTCTTGCATTCTGTTAAATATTTCTTATTCCTTCAGACTGTGCTATAAGGACCATTTCACTGTCCCCTTTGGCTTCTGCATCTTGCTTCCAGCATGAACAGACAGGTAATAACCATTCAGCGAGGCCATTACCTCTTCTAAAGACTATTATCAAAATGGTCATTATACATAATGGAGATTATTACAGGCAACTTGAGATTTTTTTAGATACATCACTACAATAATAGGTGGCCCTTTTTAGACTTACATATTGGTGGGAATAATAGTAGGGCACAAAACACATGGCAAATGTTGCTTTTTTCCAAAACTTTTTTAGCTTTTAATGTCTTTTCTTCTGGATTCTTGTGATATTTACAAAACTTCTGTGAACACCACCTGTTGGGAAGTTTATCAAACTATAAGTGTAACAATGAAGAATTACAAGTCTAGAAGGTAGGTGAGGTATATTTTTTTCTTAAAAAGCTATTAAATTATCAGCAAAAAAAGAGCAATATTATAATACAGCAGATTTCCAGGCAGGTATAAAATTACCAAAACAGCAAAACCTCTATTTTTAGAGAATCTCAAGCTGATGCCCTATAGAAAAAGAGACCATGTGAAATCACTACTTTTCTTTTTACAGTAGCATTTGTTTACCAATTTATCATATTTCTTTTTCACTTCAAGTTTGAAAAGCAAAATCTTAGCTAATCGAGGGATTATCTGCAGGGTACTCAAACCTAAACCTCGAAGAGAGATGACTTTTCATTCCTGTAACTTTCACTTACTACCCACATCAGTTACAAGCGTATCGTTTACAACACTACTTCCATATAATCTGATCGACTGCTAAGAGAAATGCCAAACAAACCAAAACGGGTTCACCTCCTGGGTTTGGCATAAATTTTCCAGATAAATAGACTGGGTGGTGAGGGTGAAGAGGTGGTGATCTTTTCGTCCAGATTATTCATGATTCTCCCCCAGAGGAAACTGGTGTTATTTATACCCATCCTCTGAAAGTTTCTGTGTTAGCAGGCACAGCTCCAGTGTGGCAGATTTATTTGTAACTATCTCTCTATTCCTCTCAAATCTACCAAGTCTTTAAATCACAGTTCAAAGTAACCCTCTGCTAATAAGACCTGTGTTGATATGAGATTATGATGAGTATTTTCTGTGTCTTGATTATACCTGCTTCATGTTCATTACATGCCTTTCTTCTTAAAGAACATTCTCTATTTCTTTTGGGATATATGCTCTGTCTACTCTGCTTCTAAAAATGGGTTTTTATCATTTGAAGGAAGTTCCCCATTGCATTGCTCATCTCACAGGTTTTGTTTTGCTGAAGCGTTGCGTCCTTGGCTAAGTCTCACTGTCTCTTTCTGACACAGTCCTGGCAAACAGGAGAGCACTGACCTTTGAAATGTGTGTGGACAGGCAGTGGCAAAAGAACTTTGGCAGTAACAGCTGCAGCCAAAAAGGTGACCAGAAGACAGATTCTGTCCTGCAATGTGTTTCCCAGGACCCTATTTAACAATGGAGACATTTTTTTCACCCCTTCAGAGCTCTTTAATGCCTAACTTACACAGCCCAGTAGCCTTTCCTAGCCTTCCAGTAACCAATCAGAAAATTATGAGAATATAAATGTGTGCATGGCTTGCAAAGGGGCAGAAACAAGGACTCCTGACATAACTTTTACTTTTGTGGCTTGTGCAGTGCCCCTTAGTAAGAACAAGACTCTTCTGAGCAATGACAACGCCTATGCCATCCTATGACTCACTTGTTACAATAAGGTTTTTAAGCATTACTGTCCTCTGGTAGAACTAACAGTTCTTCCGTTTTCTTCTCAGCTGTCCTTCAGGCATCAAACACACCATGATCGTTGTGTATCCAGCTCTCACTGAGTGCAGGTGTTTAGGAGCTCAGGTCTTTTCTGTGTTAAACTCTCACCATCTGTGGCACCCTATTACCCAGGACCTTTGATGTTAGCAAGCTATTGTGCTGAGTAGCAGCAATTGACCAAAAAGAGCTGCTTGGCTCAAAATACCACTGAAAACAGAAGTCTGAAGATAATCAGAAAACATTTCTGTTTTGGGACCAGTTGCTTTAAATCATTGGAATCTATGATTCGCCAGACAATATGATAGCATGTGGCAAGCATAATATTTCAGTCGTATAGTATTATTATTGGTTACGAATTCATACTTTTCCCCCCCAGTATAGGTAGGTGTCAGATATGACAGATTTTGAGCCTCATTCATGTCTAGCGCTGAGGAACACTCTCTGCAAGAAAGCAATGGCACAAAACTTATGTAAAATTCAACTGAGTGTTCTCTGAGACCTATGCTTGTAGGTACAGGGAATTAAGTCGTTGTGGCAGCTTGGAAGTCCTTTACTATCCCATCATGCCAAATCAAGTCCGTTAACAAGGACTTGGTCTGGGTGTGATTTCTCTCAAGTGAGAAAAATAATTGTCAACAATTAGCAATACCTGCACTGATTTAGATTACCCGAGAGGGATTGCCATGCTTAAAATTACATCCAGGAACTTGTTGTGCTACTGCTATATCTGTTCTTTGCCTTATTTACGACAGCAAAAGGGGTGAGTGGAACGGGAGGAGTAATAGGAGGTTTCTTGATAACGTTAACGTTAGCGAGACCTTTTTTACTGTTGCCTCTGAGGGATTTAACTGCATGAAATCNTATTCAGTTGATTTGCCAGTTTGGGTCGGCAGGAAAAAGCATTTAACTGGCTGGACTGCCAATCCCCACTGTCCCTTACACAGTGGTTAAGTTAGGAGCTGTAAACGCTTAGCAATATGTGAATTAGTTTGATAGTTTGCAGCATCTTTTGACTCTGAGGGAACAAAGGTGGAAGGGGGAGAAGGGGGAGAAAGGGGGGGAATAAGAAGGGAGAGAGAGAGAAAGCCTGCCAGCTATTTGTGAAGTAAATGTTCCCATTTCTTTTAAAACACAATAGCAAGTGTAATTTTGTCACATGCATCTGTTGCTATCACCTCTCACTTTGTGCTGAAGTGCTCACCAGAGCATTTACAGAAGTGATTCTTCCTCCCACCCCTGACATCTGCCACCGAAAATGCTGCATTATTCATCAGCGTGCTAATGGCAGGTGATGAGATCTTTTCACGCTACATCCCTCTCAGTAGGTGTTTATTACTCTGTTCACCAGCAGCCCTGCTATTACTGCGGGGCCAGAAGAACTCTACATACTCGCTTGACAGGTAATGGGAAACGTGCTCTGCTCACTTGGCTCACAAGTGCAGATGAAGGTTATTACTAGGGCAGCTGCAATATCGTGGGTGCAAAGAAGACGGTCACTTTAAGTGAACAGCTTAATTCTGGAAATCCATACAAATCATGTCAGCACCGTGATAATCCATCTTCTTTACCTTCTATCATTTCAGCAGTCATCACACTGTAATAATTTTCTCCTGGTTCACCTGTGGTCTCTATGAATAACAGTGGGGTAAAAAAAAAAGGAAAGAAAAGAAGATGAGTTTGGCTTCGTGTCTGATGATCACAGTGGTGAGGAATTTATCTCTGTCTAGTAGCAAGATGCAGTCGTGTGTATGCGCGCAAGGGTTTGTGTCTTGTGGAGGGGAGAACCTTGCAAGCAGCACTGAATGTGTTTAATTTTATAAAAACAGCCTGACAAGAAAGGCATCTGATAAATCTACTGATTTATTTGAAGCCTTGTGACAAAAATTATGGAAAATAAACATGCCAGAGCACCAGGAAAATTGAAGGAGGAGAAATTATTTTTACTCCAGAGAACTCAGTTCACTAACAAGCCTTCCCCAGTTGTCTCCCTTCTAGGTTTCTCACTTAGACGTATTATGCTGTCCTGAGTAATCCATAAAAAACCTTAACCCACATGAAGAATAAGCAAACTTTTTTATAATTAAAAGATGCAGCTTCCATTTCACTTAAGGGGTAGAACTTTCTCAATCTAATGTTTTCTTTGCTAAAACAAAAGGTCTGCTGGGTCTGCAGAAATGAATGGTGTTGTAAGGCACTGTGTTTTTCGGATGTATCCTCCCAAAAATGTAAGCTAGGGAGATTTAAAGATAGGTCCGATTTGCTGCAATTTTATAAGTGCTACAACTGCTGAACTGCACCTCTTTCCCTATTAGTACAGCCTAAAGTAATTGAAACTAGAACTGTGAAAGAATGATTTTTTTTTCTTTTTGTCAGACTTTTGTCTTTAAAGTCCTGTTTTTTATTTCCATGTAATAACTGCAGAGTTGCTTGTTATGCCTAGCAGAAGAGAAATGCTTTTTAGGGAGAGAACTAAAAGCAAAGAAAAAAATCCCCTTATCTCAGGTATCTGTTCTATTTTCAATACATCTGCTTTTTTAGCATGACCATTAGTTTTTATCTGTTGAGTTTCTGTATCCATCCAACCTATGAAACTTTTAGATTGTTGTTGTAGACTAACACATGTATTACTTGCAAATTTAAAAGCATGACAGTCTGGAGACAAAATGGAAAAGAGATGCACATGGCAAGATTTGTTAGAGCAGTTAAACTGGGATGGGAGAGAACAGAGTAGTCTTGAGACAGACAAAATCTCCTCTGTAGGAGTTTTCTTTCACCTGTGACTGAGGTGTGCTTTGTGCTGGGGAGAGAGGGTGGTGAATGTCTGGCTGTGTTTGTGGATTTAGACCTGCAGAGTGTTAATCCTTGCCTGGAGTTTAGGCAGGGAAAACAGAGATGATCCCAGAAATGCAAAGCATTTTCTGTGGAAATAGTTAGCTTGCCTTACTTACTGAAATGTTGATTTCACCAAGGTATTTCTCCTTATTCCAGTGGTGATAAAAATGCAAGCTGCAGCTTATTGCTGACCATAATTTCTGTTTCAGTATATGAATTTATTTCTGTGCAGCTGAAGGGTTTAGTAAGATGGTGACAGACTGAGTACAGAAGATATATCATTCCCCAAAGATTTAATAGGCATTCAGTTCGTAACAAGATGACAACATGGATGTATTTGCCATAACTGGGAATGACTAACTTCCTTGTTTTTTTCATATGATCATAATGTCTTCAAAAGAAATTCCTATGTGCAAGCAAGACACAACATTTCATGTCTTTCTTATTGCTAAACACATGCAATTTATGGTGATGTCAGCATTGCCATTGAAATGTAATTGTGATATAAACGTAAGTCTTCATTGGGGTTCAGCAGCTGTTCGAGATTAATTACATTTAGGAAATCACACTGCATACCTTTGATATTAATAAAAACCCAGCAGAGACCAATATTTGTGTTAGAAACACAACTCTGTTACATAATGCTGAACTTGAGAAGTAAATAATTATCTTCTCCTTACCCTAACTTTGTCCTCAAACTGGAAAAACCCAGTTTGGACACCTGAAAGCACTCTGATAGTTTTCTCTAGGCACACAGAAACAGTCATAAGAAATGAATAGGACCGCAAAAGGTAAAGAAATCTCTAAAATACGAAATATAAATGTTATAGTATTATTGACCAAAAAGAAAAAGTGACTTACAAAGATCTATGAGAACCCACAGAGAGAAAAACAGGTTTCTAATTAATGTAAAATTCCATTCCCTTTCGACAAGGAAGGAATTTCAGAATCTTATATCCAGTCTCAGGGAGATGACATCCAAGATCACAAGGGAAAGTTTATCATCAGTCTTACAAAGTACACAGTGAATACAGAAGGAGAAAGATGAGAGGGTTTCTTTCACATACAGGTTTTAAACTTGAGATTGCAGAGTTCAGTGTATTTATTTATACTCCTTTCAGAATGAGGAAGCAGCCAACATCATCCTGCAGCTGAACCATTCTTCTCGCTCTCTCTCAGTCATTAATGCTCAGGTGAAGGGGACCCGTGACATCTTTCTATTCATAAGAGTGGAATCATTCCCTTTTCAGTGATGCAACAAAAATTTTTCTCTGACTGCATGGCATCTATAACTAGCTAAAGGAATTGTGGATAAAATTTTAAGGAAACTTCTTGTCTTTATTACAATGCAAAAATAATAAAACTCTCAAAATGTGGCATCTTTTACTGAGTTGTATTTTTCTTTTTTGAATTACGTGTTTTGTTAGTGCTCCAAGGGTAGAACAGAATGTGCTGATGTTATACAACAATGCCCACCAAAAATCACATATCCACCAAAAAATATATTTTTCATAATTTCAAATGACATTTCAAATTTTATTGTGTTTGTTCTATTTTTTCAGAACCCTCCAGGCCCCCAAAACTATCAGAAATTTCCATGAAACTGGGAATTTCTCTGTTGGTCATCTTCACTGTTGAGTGGCCATGGTCAGTGGGATATAATGAGGAAGAGGCATGAAAAAACGTTCCTCATTGCTCTAATATCTGGATTTTTTTCTCCTGNCAAGTAACATTTTTTTAGAAAAGTTGCTAATCGTATAAAGGGAAAATTGGATACATGCAATGAACTCTCTAATCAGTAAGCTGGACACTAGCTGTCGCCAGGTGTGAACTACATGGAGAATTTGAAAAAGGGATCTTTTTACATTTGAGTTTCATGTGTTGTTTCATATTTGTGGCTTTTCTAATGGAAGTTATTAAAGTGTTGGGTTTTTTTTTTTCCTTTCTTTTCCTTCTTTCTTTTTTTTTTTTTTTTTGGAAAAAAAATCTTTTTCCTCAGATTTACTTTTAAACCAGAATTTACTGGGTTGCAAAATATGACAGCATTGCTGATGGCACTGCTCTGGAGGAAAGAGAGCAACTTTCTCTGTGGCATTGATCCATACGCAGGCTGTCATGTTTGCCTTGTTTTGATGTCCTCGGGAGGATGGAGGTACTCACATCCTTGGAATGGCAGTCAGGCAAGTTGTCGAGAGACAACAGTCAATAACCATTCACCCTAGATTAAACAAAAGAAGTTGTTATGGAGTCCCTGGAAAAGGTAAGCATTGTTTTCTCATGAGGTACTGTCCACCTTTCAGAGACTAGACGCAATGCAATGCAATGTATGTGCACTTAAGTGCTCCCACCCACATCTAAGATAATAGATGACCTTGCTTTTTTCTTGGTCCGTTAGCACTGAAAGCTGAGTCTTTTGAAGTGTATTCTGAGGAAACTTACTCATATTCTAAAGACCAGCATAGCTGAATACTTCTGTACAGCTGTGCCTGTAGTTACATTTTTTGCCTAGAGCACTGAACTGTGTATTTTTTTCTCCCCTTTCACGACAGAATTACTTATACCAAACCTGTTGCATATGTACAGGGACAAGCTAGCATTACATTAATTTTCTTGACGATGGTGGTAGTGCAACACACATCAGCTAACCCTGAAGGGTGAGCTTGTTTTTGGCCTGTGACTACCTCTGTGTACAGCTAGAGTGTCTGCACCACGCAAAGCTCTGCTTTTAAAAGAGTGTAAGTTTTTGCTGTTCATAAGGCTAAGCACAGGCATCACTCTGTGATGGGGTGGGGTCTTGCTGTTTCTCAGTCTGATTCCTCCAAAGGAAAGGCTTTTAAGACTGGGTGCAATGTGGAATGCAGACAACCCTGGAGCCTTCGGCCTGCAGCTACAAACATTTTCTTCTGATTTCTTCCTGAAGCATAAAACATTTCCTCATTTCATTTTATGTGAAGACAGATATCTCATATCTAGTACTTTTTAAAAAACAACAAAGAAGGGAGTATTTTCTTAAATTCTCTTTATTTTTGTCTGTATTTCTTCCTTTTTTTTTTTTTTTTTTTTTTTTTTTTTATTATTCCTAAACTTTTTTTACTGTGACGAGTAAAAACTCTGGAGGAGCAGGCTCAAAGTGGCTGTCAAGAAGACTTTTTTCCCAAAGTAAAAGGTGCTGACAGACAAAAGAACTATGTCATGAAAAATTTATAACCAAATTTCCCACAACAGAAAAGGGGCAAAACCACCTCACATATTAAATGCCAAATCTTCATGCATATCTGCTTCAGTACTGATTCAGTGGCAAAATAACTTTCAAAATGCTTTATGGTCCAAAGCAGCTATAAAGTAGCTGCATTTGTCATTTTAGTAAACTAAAATCAGAATTATACTAATATTCAGTGGGGTGACAGCAATATATTATCTTGTCAAGCAGGAGATCTGATTTTACAGGAATACGTGGTAGGTTAGAGAGAGGAGCTGTATGAAGGATGCATTTAATTACATAAATAATAATACAAGTAATGATAAACTATAAGACTAGTTTTACACACTAGAAAATACATAATAATATGTGGATTTACATATTTATATTCATATAAGACTATACATAAGCTTTCTGGCAAATACCAATGCATATTCTAAGCTAATGTCTCATCTTTCACATACCTTATGAGTCTTATTTGTATAAATGTATTTTTCAGATTAAAATAAACCATAAAATACTTTTCAAATTAAAGTAAGCTATAAACTGATGGGTTCAGCATTGGATGCAACATAGAAGGATAAGAATTCGGATGTGCTTATTGATCTTATGTTAAGCGTGAGTCATTAATGTGATATGTCAGTAAAGCCAGCTAATCTGATTTAGGGTATATCAAACAAGATATTTTCAGTAAAAGTGGTACTGATACTGTTGTAGAAATCATTGGTGACAGCAGTAACCATGTCCAATTCTGGTTACTCAGAGAGGTGTACTCAAACAGGAATGGGTGCATAAGAGGGCAACTGAGAGGTTTAGGAAATGTCTCATATGAGAAGACCACCAAGAATTTGTGTTGGTAGACCAAGAAAAAAATAATCGCTGTATTTATAAGTATTATTGCATTACAAATCTGCGAAAATATTTTTAGTAGAGATTACTGCTGGTACAAGAACTTAAGGAATGCAGCAAATAAAGGGCTGCAAACTTGCACTTTTCCCAACATGAGAAAACTGAAACTTTAGTATAACTTGGGCATAATGGAATGCACAAATCCTTTGGGAAAAAACCCCAATTTTTTAGCTTGTCCTGGTGCACTTCAATAAATATATGGAAGGACTTTATGTTGCAACCTCTTGTAGGATCTATCAAGCTTTCTCCAGATCCAACTTGTGGTGGGTGTTTTCCAAAAAGGGTGTAAGAGAAGTCAGCTATTTTAAAAGTCAATGGATTATCCCCAGATAGTTGGTACTTCTAGATGCAACATCTTCCTAAATTTTGATGACTGATTAGTCCTTTCAGTAAGTAAAAAAAATTAAGGTTCATGTCAACGACAATAAAAAAGATACTTCTGCTAAGATAAACATGTACATAATTATTTTTTCAAACAATGGTAAGTTACAATGTTGGGTGCTTGTCTCTTGGTAAGTTACAGACTAAAAAAACTATATTTATGTAAACAAAAAATAACCATTTGAAGGATTCGATCCCATAAGTACAAACTCTTTCAGTAAGCTTTTAGGTGGATTTGATTATTGCAGGTTGCAATGATGTTAATATTTTTGAGTTATCCTCAAAAAATAACAATTTCAAAGAAAAATGCTCAGTTTTGTCTTTAAAAGATTTATTTGGTTTATAATAACAAAAATTAAAATCAGTAACAAAAACCTTTTTGCAATAGAAGTTCTGGCAGCTCTAGCGTAGAAGAAATGTCACTCCTCAGTCTAATAATTATTTTTTTCTCTATTTTTAAAAGAAATTTTCAACAATCATATATTGTTGCAGAAGACTTTATATGATAAAAAAAGAACATTTTCTAGCAGGAAAATATTCTCCTGGTAAAATTTTCTCCAGCTTTAAAAGTGCTTTAACTGACTAATGAAGAGTAACAGTGAAATGATCACACATAAAATTCTGTCAACTCTGCTAACTGCACCCATCCTCCCTTTCTAAAAAAAAATAGAGAAACATAGCTGTTCCTAATTTCTTCCAGATATTTAAACTCTTTTCTTATTTATAAGTTGTAGGTTATGAGAGGGAAGGATGGTCTTAAGTTTAGATTATCCCTTCAACAGAATTATTAAACACTAATTGCTGAATGTGTTATTAGGTTTAGGTAGGAAGCAGCAATCCTATTGAAGATTTCTAGCCCTTTATGTAACATGACAGGGGAATATTAAACTTTCTAAAACTGCTTGGTTCCTTCTTGCCTCTATATGATCATATATAACTTCTGCAAATTATTCCAAAGCAAGACACATGCATTTTCTGTTTCCTGTCTTTAGATTATAAAGTTAGTTTTCTTTTTCCATAAGATGCAGTACTATGCAAAGTACATTTCATGTTCCACAGAGTATTGGTACAGTCATTCCTTTTCAAACAGAAAATAAAATCCAAGAGACAATCCTCTTACAAAATAGAAAACAAAATAAAGCAGAGAATGAATGACTGCATTTTTATTGGTATATGTGAACCTATTTCCTTATACATCCATAATGTAATCCCAGATGCCCCCTCTACTCATTAGTTTACTGATTTCTTGTAGTTACCATAACAGCTGGGTTTCTTCAGGACATACTGAATTTTGTTTTTGTAAGCTTCGTTGATCAGCTAACAAGGGCCTTTCGTGTGAAGAGCAGGGCTGGACAAAAGCATGGTTAGTCCTACAGAAGAGCAACATCAGCATATTAAGGCTGACTATTCTGTGGATAGAGCAAGAATAATGTTTATCTAATAGAAAAGTTAACATACTGTTCACATAGACACTTCTGTTTTTTTGAAATCCAGCGTTTTTGAACTTATAAGTTTGAATATTGAAAGTTGGTTAGATTTTCTTCAAGGAGAAAGAAACTTTTTTTTTTCTCTGTTGCTGGACAACACCCTGCATTCAAATAAAATGCAAAATAGTTTAAGGTAACTTTATATGCAAACATCTCCTATTGGTTTAAAAATCCAAGCTGGAAAAATATAGAGTAGATATTTAAAATGCGCATAGCACATGAAATTACCTCACATTATGGGTAATACATGCCTTGTAGCAATTATGTCACTTATGCTTACACTAATTAAGTGTTGATGTGTGAGCACTAAGTTGCAATGATGTTGTTAACTAATGTACATAAATATTCCCTTTAAACTGTAATTGCATTTTGCCATAACTTAAAAGAATATATGCTCAACTGGGTGTATGTGGTTCCATTACCTTAAGGAATGAGTTACAAACTTTAGTCTGTCATTAAATACCATGCTTGAGTTCTATCTTTTAAATTAAAGGAGAAAAATCCTTTTGTCTTGGAGTTTAGAATGTACAATACTGTCATAAGAGCTTACATATTACTCATTTAAAAGGGTAGCAATTTTATGCAGAGTAAGACAGTTCAGACCACAAGGGCTGAATGTCCCAAACCTGAAGGGATGCAATGTAACTTAATCCACAATTTATCTGCACTGCATTTCTCTCAAAAGAGCAGAGCTGATCTTGGGAAGAACTGCAGTGTTCTACCCATTTGGCATATGCAAGATTTATCATGGCCTAAACTTAATGCTGTTTCACTTTTAACACTAGAAATCCAGTGCTTGCTCTAAGACTGAGGTGGAGGAAAATTCAGAAGTGTGTGTTGTCCAGAGTGATCTTTTTTACAAGTGCAGCTTCAGTGTTGTGAAATTGCAGAACAATACAGTCATAGGAAACACATCTCAAGTCTGACAATAGCCAGTTTTGCAAAACAATTAGATAACTTTTAAAAAAATGTATGCCTTTGTGAGCTAACAATAAAAGGAGTATTAGTGTTCTTTATTGTGCATACAATAACATATATTTACTTACACTAAGAAGAAAGCAGAGAAAACAATACTCTTGTGGTTCAAGGCAGTGCCAGCTGGGGCAACAACTGCCATCCAACAAACCTCAGTTATACTGAGAAAACCAATACTTCCTGGGAGTAAAAGGAAGATTTTTTTATGCTTAGTGTGGGAATTATATGAAATTCAAGCTCTCTGTTAAGTAAAAGATTGGGCTTGTTCTGTTCAGTCCATGAAAATGTCTTCGTTTTATTACTGTCTTTCACAGTATCCTTCTGCAAAAAATGTCCAGCACAAATCTAGACAAGTCCATAATACATTGGGAGAGCAATTTACTGATATGTTGGGCTCAAAGTGTTATAGTAAGCTGAGTTAAATCAGGCTGGTCACCAGTCAACAGAGCTCCATTTTAGGGCCAATGCTCTTCAAAGTTTTTGTAAATGTTCTGGGTGCTGGAACAAAATGTCACTAAATTTGACAATGCTGATAAACTATAGGGAGCTATGTACTCCCTAGAAGATAGAGAGGGTTTACAGAGAACAGGCTAGAATGCTGGGCAGTCACCAACCAAGCAAAATTTAACATGAGCAAGCCCAGGAGTCTCTCCCTGGGACAGGGTGATCTTGGTTATGTGGACAAACTGGGGGATGGGTGGGAGGTTAGAGGCAACACTGCAGAAAGAGATCTGGGTTTTGGGTTGATGAAAATGAGTGCAGTGTCTGTCCTGGCAGCCAGGAGGGCCAAGCGTGTCCTGGGTGCATCCGGCACAGCATCACCAGCTGGGCAAGGGAGGTGACTGTCCCACCCTCCTCTGTGCTGGTGCAGCCCCACCTCAAGTCCTGTGTGTGGTTGTGGGCACCTCAATATAAGAAGGACGTCAGACCATTAGGGTGTATTCAGAGGAGGGTGAGCAAGATGGTGAAAGGCCTCCAGGGCAAGAATTCAGAGGAGCGGCTGAGGTGACTTGGCTGGTTCAGCTTGGAGAAGAGACGGCTACAGGCTGAGTCCATTGCAGCCTACAACTTCCTCAAGGGGTGCAGCAGAGGTGGAGCTGCCAATCTCTTCTCTCTGGTGAGCAGGGATAAGACAAGAGGAAATGTAATGAGTTTGTGTCAGGGGAAGGTCAGATTGGATATTATGAAAAGGTATTGCCTTCCCTCCAAAACCATAGAAGATGAAACAGAATGAGTCACCCCCAAAACAAGTTGACTGATGTCACTGATACAGTTTAGAATGCATAAAAACTTTCAAAAGGTGCATGATCAAACCTATTAATCCCTTTAAGTATACCTATAAGGCAGATATCTTGCTAGAGGACAATGCATGGACTTCTTGAGCCTGCAAAATGATTACATACACAGCAGAAGAGACATTGAAGTCAAGAGACAAACCAGTGCAAGTCCTAAGTGCATCAGGGATATCGTGTCCCCAGTGTCTTGTGGGAATATGTTTCAAAGCTCATAGTAGATGCATGGCAACTAAAAGTCTGTTCTACTAGGAACTGAAACCTACTGTGGATATGCTTGGAGGACCATAAATAACGAAAAATCTGCTTTATCAAGACTTGCAATGCTGCCATACATACGGTACATAAATTACTCAAATATATAATAATTCACAATAAAAAGCCTCAAAGGCTTTACACATTCAAAGAACATGACAAAACCTAAAGTACTTATGTTTCTACGTTAGCCAGGTCTCTGTTCTGATCTAGGAAATGAGTCTTTAAAATTTCTGAGGTTTTTGGGCCTGGGTAATCTGGGCATTGCCTTTAAAATTGTTGAAGAAATTTAACACTGGGCTTATTTGAAAAATCAATCAATGAAACCAAAAAAGTCCACCCAATCTTTACCGAGAAAGTCAACAAAGATTTTCTGTTGTCTGAATTTTGATAAATCATTCTGTTCGGCCCTGATTTTTCCAATCTGCTTTACTCACTTTAACAGGAGGTCTTTCCATGATGGAAAACTCAATTATTCCAAAAAAATGCAAAGATTTGGATAAACTTGAAAATGGATTAAAAGTAAATCTCTTTTTCTAGGGGGAAGAGAGAAGTCAACATGGGAGAATAAACCTAGGAAAAGAAATAGGAAAGAGACTTCATGATGCAACATACTGCTGCTACAAACAGCTGAGCAGCCTGACCAACATGAGCCCGGCACTGAACTTCCAGGCTTCCCTCCCAATGGCTGAATAATCCTTCTTGTATTTTTACTTGGTCTGTTGTACTGGTCAGGTTCTATTTCTGGGTGAAATCTCTCTTTGACTTTTACTCCTGAATGTGCTCAGAAGATGATAAGGCAGATGGACCCTCAAAGCATTTTTCCTTTGGAGCATCTGTATCAAAATTTAGGCTGAACTGCATAAAACATAGAGTAGCAAAAGACCAGGCACAAAATGTAAAATGTTGACTCATAGTGAGGAGTGGTCTGCTTATTCTCTGGATTAGTTCAGAAAGGAAGGCTGATTGTCAGAGGCCTAACAGCTCAGCAGCAGAGAAACAGGCCACAATGCTCTTCTTCATGGACTAATCTACTCGTGTTCACAGAACAACTTATTCTCTGGCTTTAACAACAAAATAGGGTGGATAGAGTCATGGTTAAATCTACCACTTTCCTTGCCCTCTGATTCATTATTCTACTTTAAGACTGGCATCCAAACTGGAGAAAAGGCTTGTATGGGAAAAATTAATCAAATAAGAGTTGTTATGATTTAGCTGAAATTTAGTTATCTCCCCATAAAAGCAAATTCCTTTCAAAACAAACATGCTAACACTTCATTTTAAAGTTCTGGACAGTGAGAAGGGGGCAATTCACGCAGGAGGAAAAGCTGATCAAAGCTAGCTTAGTTAAAGCTAGTGTTTTGCAAGCTTGCCAGTCATGAATGTTTGATGTATTTGTGTGGTATCCTGTATCTGGTTTCCACTGTAATCCAGTGTGAGTGCTAGGATGTCTGTCGCTGTTAGTGGTGTATCTCATATCACAGCAAATGACACAAAAATATGACTAAACTTATGAAGCTGTCCTAGCTGCTACCAAATGCATGAAGTATAAATTGCAAAATGCCAAGCACTTTCTCTGCCCCTGCCAACAATCTTGTCAGGCATAATGAGATTTCTGTTCACACTCTGTAACCTCATGTAACCTGGACTGATTGGATTTGGATTATCCCTATGAGTGCTGTGTGGACCTGTCATTGGCCTTTTTGCTCTGAGGTGACTTGAAAACACTTGCCAGGCTGCTTCCCAAATCTTTTGGGGTCACTCTTCAGTCACCTAGGCACCTGAGCAGCCCTAGTACAGGGGAAGCCTCAGACTGTTTCTAACCCACTCTGGTGCCCTGGGTCTCTGCTCCAGCTGCTTGTTCCATATCATTCCTTCTGGGCTGGCAGTTGAGGAGGGAGAATGTGTAACAGACCTCTGTTACACGTCATAAACCAGATATTTGGATTCTGCTGTGCTTACCAGGCTCCTTCATGTTATATATGCTGCACAAAGAAACACAAATGGACCTTTTGCTTCCTATATTTGAAGTTTATCTGCTTCTTTCACACTTGTTTGGACCAACAAAAAAGTTAGTTTTAAACTCAGATATTTTTTCCCTTTACTTACTCATCTATTCCAAAGACTGTTTAGAAATGAAATAAAGAAAGAAGTAAAGGTCTGTTTTGTTTGGTTAAAGTACTAAATAAGCCTCTAGAAATTCAGCAAGATCCAAGGTCACAAGACATTGCCTCTAAACAAGCACTGGTCACCATTAAGGAATTTAGTAGCAGCTGATAAAAGACATCTGATATGGTATATGGTGATTTTGAATGACAAAGAATTATCTTTGAAAACTTCTACCCATTAAAAGTTTCCAAAATTGGAAAACAGGAAATATTGAAGTGCCATAAAACAATGGGTAAAGGATCCTTCGTTAATGACAGAGAAAAGTGATGGGAAGGATCTTCGTGATTACACGAAGAGATGGCTTTTCTGATACAGCTACATGTGGGTCATTCAGGTAAATATTGATTAGATGTCTTTTTTTGGTCTTTCTTCAAGAATTCAATTACCCAAGTATTAGAAACTCCAGCCCCAAAGAAACTTTTGAGGATAGAGAGGAGAAAGAAAAAATACATGCTTAGACCAGATGTTTTTACTTAATCATATTGGCAGCTCTCACAATTCTGTAAACTGTGATTTTATTTTCTGTTTCCTTGAGAGTTTTTATTTTATATGTGGAAATATTTTGGTAGTTTCATTTTGAAGGCATTCTTGTAATTTTTTCTTTCTTCTGGTTCTCAAGGTGAGACAGAGAACTAACCAGCACCTTTGTGTCCTCTCAGTGTTTATGTTGGGCTTGCTCGGCAAAGGATTGAATACTCTGGCCAGATCACATCATGATTCCTGTGTTCTATTCTGTATGTGGCACCTCTGCTTCCTCTGCTGAGAACATGTATAGTGACACTCCCTTTTCAACCTGTCATGCTAGATTACAACAGGATGTCAATGACAATATTCCTTCATGCAGAGGTTAAAGCTTCTCAATCTATGCTTCCTCTCACTCTTTTCCTCACTTCTGTCTCTTAGCTCAGGATAAGTTTTGAGGGGTCATAAAAATAGATCCAGTAAAACTAATGAAGAGTCATATGTATTTTCTTGGCTGTTATCACCAGCAACATTTTGGCATCTTAAAAAAATTGCCAAAGAATATTGGAGTGTTGGTAATCTGGCTAGAAAAATTAACCATATTGGGCAGAAAATCAAGTTACTTACTGTCTGAAATGAAAATAAAACTGTGTTTTACCCAGCCATTAAAAACATTTTCAGATTACTTTTAGTGAGTGAGCAGAATTTTAGACACTTAACACCTGAACTGCCTGAGAGACTGGGAGGTGTTTGACTGAAATACTAAGGACACATTTCTCAAAGATATGTCAGTAGAATTTGAAGTGAATCTTCTGTTCATTGGCTGTGGCATCAGGATACTTTTCCTGGCTTTACTGAAGGAAAAGCTCACCTGTGATTTACAATGAATCAAAAATCTACCACATTTTTCTGCAATGATGAAGAAATATTTGTGAAATGCTTGGTTACTCCTTCACCTGGCTGGTCACTGGTCACAGTTGCTTTGGTGCTGCTCAATACTCTGTGGAAAAAAGAGTCTAAATCAAAGAAAAGATATGGTACCATGGTAGGTACCATACCAGGTGCCACATCCTTTGGTCATCTCCTCTAAAGTATTGGCAGCTGTGGAATTGCAACAGTAATAGCTGCTCACTGTTACCAAATTTCTGTGCCTTTCCTGTATTTCTATTAATTACAAATATAAGGTAAAGCGATGAATTCTTTGCTGTATGTTCAGAAGACGCTCCATCTATTCTGTCTTATTCTTTTGTTGTAGTCTTTGCTCTCTTTTTCCCCTGAAGGTATTTATTTTAATATTCTGAATTGTGGCTTTTATCATTCATTCTTTTTGACATAAAACTATGCTCAACTGACACGAATGAGCTTATAAACTTTGTTCATGCTGTCACATTTTCCTGCTCTCATCAGAGAAAAGTGAGTAATCTCCGGTGAATAATTTGTTAAATTTAGCCTCTTTTTCCTCTCAAACTATATGAGTTCCTCAAATGCTTCTATTATTAGACAACGTGGCACAAACACTCTGGGCTGTATTCCATTTAGTGAATATGAATATTCAAAATCTCTGAGCTATTTAGTTTGGTAGAAAGAGGTCACAAAAAGGACAACACAGTATTTCTCATTATTATTTTTCAAAACCATCTTAGTCAGTTAAAAGCTTAAGTTGTCATTGTGCTTGTTATGGTGAAGGCTGAAATTAAATTTCTTTTCTAGGAAGCATTGTTTATGTGCTATTAACATTCCTGAAGTAATTGCTTTGATGACTTTTCACCCTGAGTTTCCTGAACACAGCACCGGTTGCTGCAGCTTGTATATCTAAAAAAGCCTATTCAAGTTTTTTTCAATTTCTTATTTGTACTTTTTTTAGTTTGTGTGGAAGCCCAATTTCTGTGACATGATGTATGGAGATTCGGGATATTCTTATTCTGAGACTCAAATTAAAGCATGGTAATGATGATTATTTTATGACAATATTGTAAACTATATAAAAAGTCAGCACAAATTGTGAAGGCAGCTTAGCACAGTGGGAAGATACACATTTTCAAAAAATGCTTTTTATTCAGGAAAGGAGAATGCTGCATTTCAGCTTATGCTTGCTTCTTTATCTGTCTCGAGCAATGATTACATGGAAAACGAAGACTTGAAGAAAACTTTTCCACAACTGCTCAACTTGTCATATTTGTAGGAACTGAGATCTAGGATTTACTGTACCGATTTGAATAAGTACAATTGTTGTCTCAGTTGCTCTATTTAGTGAGCAAAATGAATGCTGTGTTTGCAGAACTACTTGATTTATTCTGTACCAAAAAAAAAAAAAAAATTGGAAACCATGCTCCTGCACTTTTCATGCATTTGACTGCTGTAAGATATTTCGAAAGTTACAACTCTGAAAGTTCTTCCCAGCTTTCTTTCCTGCCACTTGAGTGTAGGAACATACCCAAGTTCATACACATACTTTATTATGAAGAAGATCAAAAATATTAAGTTTTGCTTTTCAACTTGTTTAATCTGGGAGGGAAATTTAAAAAATACCCCACCAACAAGCCAACCAAAAACCATAAAAAACAGTATCACTTGAAGTTCTAAACCATCTGCAGAAGAACTGAAGATGGAAACTATTTGGGAATGAAATCAATAGCCCAGCTGAAATGCATCTACACTAGTGCACACAGTGAGAGTAACAAACGGGAGGACCTGGAGGCCACCGTGCAGCAGGAAATCTATGACATAGTCACCACCATGGAAGCATAGTGGGATGACTTGCATGGCTGGAGTGCTGCACTGGATGGCTACAAGTTCCTCACAAACGACAGGGAAGGAAGGAGAGGTGTTGGGGTGTCTCTGTCCATTAGGAAGTGTTGCAACTCTACAGTGCTCAAGGCTATGGATGATGAGGTTGACTGTCTTTTACATAAGAATCAAACAGAAGGTTGGCAAGGAAGATATTTTTAGAAAGGAGAGGTCAGCAAGGTGAAGTGGTGGAATTGCTCTTTATGTGAGAGACTAACTGGCCTGTATTAAGCTTGGTCCAGGGACAGACAATGAGTTGAGAGCTTGCGGGTAAGTATTAAGGAACAGGCTAAAATGGGTGACACTGTTGTGGGTGTTTACTACAGGCCACCTGATCAGGACAAGGAAACTGATGAGGTTTTCTATGGGCAGCTGGAAGTAGCCTTGAGGTCACAGGCCCTGGTTCTGGGGTACTCCAATCACTCTGATATTTGTTGTTGGGACAACACAGCTCGGCAGACACAGTCCAGGAAGTTCCTGCAGATGACTGAGGATAGTTTTTGATGCAAGTGGGGTAGAAGCCAGCAAGGAAAGGTGTATTGCTGGACCTTGTACTAACAAACCAGGAGGGACTGACTGAAGACATGAACACTGGGGGCAGCCTTGCCTGCCGTGACCACAAGGTGGTGGAACGCAGGATCCGGCATGGAGGAAGCAAAGCAGTGAGCAGGACTAGATTCCTGAATTTCCAGACAGCTAACCTTGGCCTGTTCAAAGATCTACTTAGAGGAATCCCATGGGACAGGGCTCTAGATGAGAAGGGGGTCCAAGAGAGCTGGTCAATATTCAAGCATCACTTTCTCCTAACTCAAGACCAGTGTATCTCCATGATCAGAAAAGGGGACCGGAGACCTGCATGGGTGAACAGGGAGATTCTAATAAATCTTGAATGGAAGAAAAAACTTCATGTGATGTGGCAAAACGGACAGGCCACATAAGAGGACTATAAGAACATCCTCAGAGTATGTAGGGATGTGATAAGGAAGACCAAGGCCCACTTGGAATTGAGTCTGGCAAGGGATATCAAGGACAACAAGTACATCAGCAGCAAAAAGAAGGTTAGGGAAAATGTGGGGCTGTTGTTGAACCAGAGGGTTATCCTGATGATGAAAGACAGAGAAGGTGGAATTACTGAATGCCTTCTCTGCCTCAGACTTGACTGCTGAGGCCATCCTTCAGAAATCTCAGACCTTGGAAGTAAGAGACGAAGGATGGGGAAAGGAAGACTTTCCCTTGGGTATCAAGGGTTTGGTTAGAGATCAGCTAGGCAGACTTAACATCCATAAATCCATGGGCTCTGGTGGGATGCATACACAGGTGCTGAGGGAGCTGGCAGATGTTGCTCTGCTGCTCTCCATCATCATTGAAAAAAATCATAGAGAACAGGAGAAGTGCCTAATGACTGGTAAAAAGCCAGTGTCACTCCTGTCTTTAAAAAGGGCAACAAGGAGGACCCAGGAAATTTCTGGCCAAGTCAGCCTCACCTTCATCCCTGGAAAGGTGATGGAACAGATCA
>VWZT01004395.1:0-22352 GCA_013397055.1 Pachycephala philippinensis | reverse complement strand
CCTAGTGAGGCCACACCTGGAGTGCTGTGTCCAGTTCTGGGCTCCTCAGCACAAGAGAGACAAGGAAATACTGGAGAGGGTCCAGTGGAGGATGATCAGGGGTCTGGAGGATCTGTCTTATGAGGAGAGATTGCAGGAGCTGGGTCTGTTTAGTCTGGAGAAGACTGAGAGGGGATCTCATCAATACATAGAAATATCTCAAAGGTGGGTGTCAGGAGGATGGTGCCAGAGTCTTTTCAGTGCTGCCCAAAGACAGAACGTGGAGTGATGGCCCTAAACTAAAACACAGGAAGTTTCACCTCAACAAGAGGAAGAATTTCTTCACACTGAGGGTGGCAGACCAGGCTGGAACAGGCTGCCTGGGGAGGTTGTGGAGTCTCCCTTTCTTGAGGCATTCAAAACCCACCCGGATGTGTTCCTGTGTCACCTTCTCTAGGTGACCCTGCTCTGGCAAGGGCGTTGGTCTGGGTGAAGTCCAGAAGTCCCTTCCCACCCTAATGATTCAGTGATTCTGTGATTTTGAGCATCCAAACTTAAACACAGTGCAAAAAAACCTGACTAATAAAGATAATTGGTCTTCCTCTGAAAACCAGGCATTTTAAAATTTCTATTGTAGGCATGTAAATTTTCCCACTCACTTTTCTAAATTGTGATTTTAGATACAGAAAGCTCTGAGACTGAGAGCGTTGAAGGAACTAACACAGAAATAGTTTTCAATTTTGGAAAATCCAGGAATTTTAAAGAGGTAAATGTGCTAGCCACTGTTTCAGATGCCATTGCTATTTCATCACCTGTCCCCGAGACTGTTATGAAATTTAATCTTGAGCTGAATTGAGTTTATATTCACCTTTGAAAGGCTAGGAATGCACAGTATAAGTGGAAAAAAGAACATATTATTAACTTTCCAGCCTTTGTTAAAAATTAAAGAAAAGGTGAATGAAGTAACATCATTTGCCATTCCATGCTGTTCAAGTATAGTGACACCACTTTTGTTCCAGAGAAGTCACATGCATCCTTCAGGCAATGTCAGAATAAATGTACAAAAACTTGAAATCCAAATATATCATGCTAGCTGCCACAGAGCTGCCAAGGAAGTAACTTAGTGCAAGGCATTGCCTGAATGGTTCTGTTTCATTGCACAGTGTCAAAAAATGATCACTGCATTATTTTGGTATACTCTTCCCATTCCCCCATCCTATTTTTGCATAACATTCAATCCTTGGCACACAAGAAGCATCAGCCTATTTGCCTAACATGACCTATCCGAAAATAAACTGCAGATGACTGATCTTCAGTATTTTCAGCAGATGGCAAAAGAGGTTTGTACTGAAAGGCATGAACTTCCTAAAACTGAGCGTGGCAGCAGCTGACTCCAATTAGACCAAAGGGAAACATCCCTCCTTTTGTTACAGTAACAAAATTGTCCCAAGCTGATATTTGAGAGTGTTAGAAGAAATATACTTTCTCCCTAATTTTACACTGAAACCAGACCCTTAAATAAACACCACCATTAATGATACAAAAACCTTTCTTTTTTCTTCTCCCCGACAGACCTTCTTCTCTAGCATGTATTTTTGTCAGTCTGTTCTGATGTTGTTCTCTCTGTGCATTTAGGGAAATAGCACAAATGACACTGTGTTTGCAATGACTGCATGGATCACCTGCACAACTTGTGTGATTTATATGTTCTCTGAATCTCACACCCCTGTGGTTTTGTTTCTGTGCATTACTCTTTTCCTCAGGACAGTGACCATACTTGCAATGAATTACAATCCAGAAGGAAACAAACAGGAAATAATTGCTGACATTGATGCCACTACATTGTATTAATCTGTAAGCTCCTGTTGTCTTTCCCAGCCTTCCCAACACACGAGCCCTCCCACTAATCACCAGGTGCTCTATTACAAAATAAACCAAACCCAAAAATCAAAACCATCACCACCTGAATTATACACTTCCTGTGTCATGAATTCTCACAAATGTGTACTACTAGCTGAATTAGAAGTTAAGAATAGCCCAAGGTGCAAAAGCTGAGAAATGCCTGGGAAGAATCACAGGACAGACCTTTTGGATCAAGGGTTCTTAATATCTCTGTTTCTTAAAATATAAAAGACAGTATATAATGTTGCCTTTTTTTCATTGTCTAACCACAACAACATGAAATAGCTGTTTTCTGTGCTATTCATTGCTATGAAGAATTATTTTAATTTTATTTTTATTTTGTAATGTAATGTAATTTTTGACTAGCATCAGTACTTTTTCAGTGAAGTTGCAGGAAAAATGCACCAGATGGCCCTATGGTGACATTTGTCTGGGGTAGACTGCCAATAACTTGATCAGAGTATATGTAATACCTTCATTCCATGAAAATATAACTGGAATATTTATTTTAAAACTCTGGATAAATACCTTTACCTTTTTATGTTTGATACTATGAGCAGGACTGAGAGAGAGTGGTTTAAAAAAAGGCAGATAATAGTACTGAAATTTAGTACCTTGACTATGAAACAAAATTAAAATAAATCTCAGTCAAGGTAGGACTGAATGGATAGCCAGAATCACATTTAAGGATGTGATTCTTGACTTAATCCTTGAGTGCTACACACCTATAAGGAAATTAAATCTGAATTAGGCACTATACTAAATGAGAATGACTCCTTATTTGTGTACAACCAGAAAACGGCTAATCAATTTTCCTTAATATTACAGGCAGGTTTTTAGAATCTCCATGTCTCTTTCTCAGCCTTTTATATAAAGTTGTGCCTCTCAAGGCAGGAAGTGCTCAAGTCTTAACAAAAGCTTTTGGGCTTAACAGGGGTTTTAGAATGAATTCAGCTTTTGATTTGGAAGTGAGGAATGAGAGAATTTTGGAGCTGTGTTTCTGCAGGGCTTAGCACTTTTTGCAGTACAGGAGGGGCAGACGCAGCCTGGCATACAGAGGATGTGGGAAGTCAAGGCAAGGCTTACATCCCATGCTTTGCAGAGCTGCTGCAGGACAGGGATGAGACAGATCATTAGCTGGTTTTGGAGGAACTGAGAGACGGTGAGCTCTAGGCTCCAGCCAGGAGTGAAAGCTGCTGGTGGCACAGCAGGTGATTGTATAGTGGGGTGAATGGGGCAAAGAGCCCTCTCCAGCTTTCCCAGTCAAATCATGACTTATAAACTTCCACTTCACTGGAAATTTCAAATGAGTAAAAAGATTAACTTGAGAAGAAAATATTTCTATGAATTTTTTGAGAAGATCAAAACATGACAGAGAAAGCTGCTAAAGCTTTTTCAAAAAATATTGTCTATCCTGTTCATTAAGTTATTCAAGTTTTACAGAGAAACCTACATACATATTGGTCATTAGGCCAAAAAGATAGAAAATAACAATACATAAAATTATTTCAGTTTAATCAGTATTCAGCTAATGAAAGCACAGCAAAGAAATCAGAGACTGTTCATATTTGAGATAATTATCAGAAATATGTATGTTTCCCAGAATCTGACTCTACTGAGATTTTTTTTAATAGTAAGTGATGCACAAGTGTCATTTACTCACTAGTTTTTAAAAGATCAGTTCCTTAAATCATCACCATAAGAAAAGCCAGAGCATTTTTCTTTTAAGTCCTCTTTGTAAAGGCATTACCCAATGTAAAAAACCCAGCACCCTGATAAACTAGAGTACTATAATAATACTTCATTAGATGCAAAACCACTATAGAAAACACATGGGATATTAAAGTACAGTACTGTAAGAATAAATTAACAGAATCAGTACCTGCACAAAATTTCCATGATTTTATGGTACTTGTATTACAGCATAAATAAACTTAATAGCAAAAATCTGATTCTTTAGTTTTTACAGACAAAAATTCATAGTTCTATTTCAGAAAATGTCTCCAGGTATAATGTGACCAAAATGTATGCTTTCACATAGCTTTCTCTGCAATTTTTCAGTGAATGTTTACAAAGTGCCACAAAAACGAATCCTGGTGTCTCTCTCTGTCATTCTATCTTTCAAACCATCAATAGTTGACTAAGCCCTGTAAAACTGTAGCCAAGATGGTGGAATCACAGAATTGGAAAAGGCTATAAGGTGTCTTTCAATCTTCATCTTTCTCACTTGAGACAAATAGAATTTTAACATTTCTGACTGACCTTCACAGAATCACAGAGTTGCTTGCCTTGGAAGGGACCTTAAGTTACAACATTCATCTAACATATTCAAAAAGACATTCTGTGATACAGATGTCACAGACTTGACAGATGTATCAACTGTCCTTATTAGAATGAATCTTTTTCTTGATATGTAGCCTGTCTCTTTATTGCTCTAATTTAAACCCACTCATTCTTGTCTTATGCACACAAAGTAAAACCTGTTCTCTCTGTTTCTACAGCAGTTGCTTACAAATTTGAAGGTCATGTACCCTTCCCTTTATGTTCTTAGGAGCACACAGTCTGAGACTTGCTTAAAGACACTGTAAGCATCAGTCAAATACGATTTCCACTGACGAGCAGACACAAATTTCTTTATATGTTCTCCAGTCTGAGAGCCACTGTTTTCAGAACGATGCTCTCCTCTAGTCACAGAGCAGAGCAGAAGTCTTCTATATAGTATCTGTTTACTTAATTCTGACTGTACAGTCCTGCTCTAATCACAACATACTCAATTCCAACAAATCTGTGTTTCACCAGGAGTACTTTCTCTTCTTTCTGACAATAAAAAAGTGTAGAGAAGTGCTGGTGAAATAAGGAGAAAAAGGAAACCAGTATAATGCATATCTACTGAAAGCAAAGCTTTGATTAAACTCACTGAAAGACTTGTCTGAGATGGAACAGAAGTGACAAAGAAAATGGGGTTTTTAGCTCACTTTCAAGCAGTTGGATGAGGTATCCCTGACTCAATAAAAGTATATTTAAATTTGTATTATTCCCTTCATTTGGTGCAGCACTTGAGAAATAGAGAAGAGCAAGGGCATATAATGAATGTATTACTTTTGTTTCCCTCTTTCATTAATCTTGTCTTCTCAGATATACTTTAAATTCTCTTTTCTTTATAGAGACACAGAACTCCTAGTAGCTTACTATCACTAAGCATTTGATTTTGAAAATTTAAATAATAATATATTTCAGCTTTCTTACTATATTTGCTATTTCAGCTACCATACTGGATTTCTGAAACTGTTATGATTGAGTCATCCTGCCTAATACTGTTACAAGACATCCAGGATAATATCTATGTCCCATAAATTCTACTCTCCTGGAGTATAGATATCATGAACATGTCAGTATCACACAGGAGAGATGACAGACAGCAGTCTCTTAACAAGAAAAGGATCTCTCTGTGTTTTTATTTTCCCACATACCCAGAAAACATCACGTTCAGCTTCTGCCACAATTACAACTAACTGGACCCTTTGCATTGGCAGGATTTTACCATTTCAATTAAATTATGTAGAACTGTACGATTAATCCACTTTCTCACATGGAAAAAATGATGCTGCTAATAGCTGACTGAGTCAGACAAATGTTGGTGCATGTCTGAATCCAACCACAATTTCATTTTGTTTCATAATTACAGTGAGTGCAGAATACTCTATGAAAGAGGAGAGTCAACTGACAGAGGCAAGCTTGAATTATGTCAAGAAAAATCTATTCCCATCTTTTTTACAGGTAAAGCAGAGAATAAGGAAAGATAAGGTAAGAAGATAAAAAAGGAAGTATATGTGGAGCAGAACAGGACTCTTGGAGAGACTGTTTTCTCTGCAGCATTTTGTAACTTTTCCACAGATCTTTTTTTCATACTTTGCCTGCCAGCAAAAACCAGTTGTTTAAGAAGTCCCTTTCAACATTTTTTTCTGACTCTTAGTTTCCCTGCTACTTGGGAAGAAAATACTGCAGTTCTGCACTTGGTCACACAAGACTATATGAAATGGCTCTGTGATGTCTGTGGCACTTAGGTAACACAGAAAAACTGCGAGTGAGTGCAATGCGGAGAGACAGGCATCAACTGAGAAAAACTGTGGGAACTAATCACTCTTTGAACATGGCTGTAGGCAGCTGGACCATACCTCATATTAAGGACTGCTTGGCAGGTGACCTACACAGGTCTCAGTGAGCTCTCAACTAGCCAATCCTGAACAGGCCAACTGCAAACATGATCTACAGATGTGATAGTGAGGCTCTGCTCCTATACAGAAAGGCAATCCAAATCATCCCATTTCCTCCAGCAGGGATTTTGAGAAGGGATTTTGAGAAGTTTCCTGCAGTATTTGTCAAGTGCTGAATTCCCCCTATGGTATTCAAGATTTTCTAAAAATATCAGGTAGGTAAGGAAATAAAGGTCTTATCTCTGTTCCTGGTACCTCGAGCTGTAGTTTTTTCCAAATCACCAGCTGGTATCCTGACAGAAATGAAGCAATCAAAGCAAAAGAAAAATAAATTCCCAAGCTACTGTTTAAATGGAGAATGGTAAAAGCTGTGTGCTAACAGAATGGAGAAGTAAGCAGTAAGATGTTAATTCTTTCTCATTTGTGTGACTGCTAAGTGAAAATATCTGAGACATTGTGCAGGGACTCTGCTGATCACATGTGGAAGGTGCCAAGACAGGAGCAGAGTCATGCTATAACAACACCATATTCTGCCAATTGTCTAACAGCAGCAGAAGGATTGTATTCTAAGTCCCTTTCATTGACATAAATTAAATCTGGAGTTAAGATGACTAAAGGAAACTTACATAAGTTCCACGGGGAATTTTGATGCCAGTCCTGCTCCCAGCTGGGGCCAAATGCCTACTGATGTGCTGACCAGAAGAGCAGATATCTGTAGCGTTTCAATACACGTTTCTCATTAAAACACTAAGAACAGTAAATAAATGTAGCTGACGTATGTTCCCCTCTCTTTTTCTATCTTCTGCAAATAGATAGCAGCATATGCTGAAAAAGTTATTCAACAAGTCGAAAAGTCAAGGCAGGCAAGTGTTTATAGGTCTGCCTGAAGAGAACTGGCACTAATGCCTCCAGATCTTCAAAAATCTAACACAAATGCCCATACTGAAGAGTGGAGTCAGTTCTCACACTGACTATACTTCAGTTCCCATCACCTGTGATAGGAAATAAAATTGCCTTCAGCATTCAAAAGCCACAGTGTATATTATAGCACTGAAATAAAATCATCATGCTCTGTGCAAATCTTAGTTCTTGGGGTAACAGTAACTCATGCTGCTCTCAGCAGAAAGTGAAAAATCAAGGAGAAAAGTACAAAATCAAATGACAAACTCTAGCTTAGAGCCTTGATTAACAATGAGGGAATATTCAAATGAATGCCCGTAACATTAGGAGTGAAACCTAATAATAAAGCAGGATGCAACACATATGAATTATATTCCCTATTGCAGCATATAATCACTGTGACACAGGATGCCTAAACACCCAGTGCTTTCAGCTCTACTTAAAATGGTGATGCTGCTGCAAATCAAGGGAACTGTTGATAGATGGGGAATGCAATTCAGGCATTTCTCACGCACACATGTACAATCTCAGTCATGAGAAAAATCTGTCTATTAGAAAATCAAAATCTCACTCCTGGCTATGACAAGATCTAATGGAAGAAGTGGGAGGGAAAAATGTTTTGGAAGTTGTTCAACATAACTCAGTGTCTGAAGACAGAAAAACAGGGGAGAAAGATGAAGAAGAAAAGTGAAAAAGGCTTCCTTTAGAGAAAGCAATACCTAATGACATGCTATAGTGTCAAAGCAAGGTGAAGTTAACTTGTAGCTGTTGTATGCCAGGATTAATTATAAAACAGGTAACCTGCAACTGCAGAAATTTCAGGATATCTTTGTACTAGCTCTAGGGCCTGACCTGTCAGAGGCATATGTTAATGTAGCTAATGTCAAAACTAATGTATATTAGCTACACTCATATTTGTGTCAAATCCTTTTACATTTCATGCTCTTTTTCCTTTGTCATGAAGAAATCACTGCAAGTGTAAACAATTACACATGGCAAAATCTAGCAGATAAATTGCAGTAAGTGATGACTGTTCTTCACTGCTTAAAGAACACACAAGACATTTTCCTGCTACTACCCAATAAAATTATCCCAATTTCTATTACATTAATTTCCAGAAGAGAATAATAAAAGTGGCCATAGGATGGTATTTCTTGACTAGATCTTTGCCATCAATTTATCTAGAGCTATGTGATAAAAGGCAGCAAAAAGTCAGCTACAGGGAGAACAATTAATAGATATGAAAGAATGATTTCATTTAGCAGAAAGCTAATCTCTTCTCTTAAGGTTGAAGTATCTGTAACTTTTTTTCCTTTAAAGGCAAATCTAAGATAACTCCATAGTAATACAACTTGCAAAGTCTCACCAGCTTATCAAACTTATCAAAGAAATGGCCAGTGGACTTTCCCTGCAGTATAAATAACTCCAATTACCACATTTTATGGGAACATGCCTCTTTGCTGATGCTGGTGCTGGCACTTCTGTGACACTAAAATAACACCCCAGACAAGACAAATGTCTGTCCAGAACAGCTGTCTGAATCAACTTACCCTTGACTGAGGATAGCCCTGTGCTGGCCAGGGACAGCATGGGTCATCAGCTGCCAGGGTAGACTGGACAGTAGGATTTCAGCAACCTACCCTTAGGTCAGTGCTTCCATGGCAGAGTTCATGCCCTAGTGGTCAGGTAGTATTCCTACCGCTGTTCAGCCAGGACAGTAAATTTCACCCACGGAAAACCAAATTTTGTTCACAAAAGAGGTTATTTCTGCTCACAACCAAATGCTGTTATTAGGAATATCTCAGTGAATGAGAAAAAAGAAAGCGATACTGACTTTACAACTTACTTCATTGTGAGTAAAATAAAGGCAAAAAAGAAAATACAGGATTGTTTCAAGTCAGAAAAGGGTTAACTGCATTTAATTTCTCTGCGCGAGAATCCACAGCAATAGTGGCAGGCACTGAAGCTAAAACAAGGTCAAGCAAGTGAGGTTAAGCAATGTGCTACTGGCTGGAGCCAGTTGTACTCAGATTTTTCATTTTTAACCTAGCAAATTACTGAGGCACAACTGAAAGAACTGTCAACTTGTGGCTTTTACAGAATGTCACGACTGCTATTAATACTGTACTTCAGGTAATTTAGTTATCAAGATGTGTCAACAATATTCACAAGGCCTATAGTATCACACTGCAAAAATGTAGTGTAAGATTTATCAAGATAATTGCGTTGCCTGAAAATATCTAACGTACTTGATGGTAATCAGTAGTTTCTCTTGGAAATGAATTTCTCTTATAGATTTCAACCCTCCTCCCACCACCAGATGCGTATGAGTCAGTGGGCTAAGGAGTATTGTACTCGTTTCAAAGGAGCACTCTGTCCGCCTCTGCCAATAGCCATACTAATATGGACAGACTTTGAGGATTACGCTCTGCAGCCACTGTTAGCAGCAATGATGATGGATGTCAAAAGGCAGGATGGATGAGCAGCATGAGCAGTAATGTGTGGTGGAAAGAAGAATTCCTCTCTCTGGTATTCAGAAAGTGCCAGTCATCTGAATGTCTGCCTAGAAATAAAACATCAGCCACAAATGCAGCTCGTAGCATGACTGTCTGCTGCAAAGACAGACACCTCATGCATTAGGCCTAGCAGACAGTTTGGTCAGGAAGGCAAAGAACCACAGGGCCAAATAAGGGAACTCAAACTGACTCAAATATTTTACTGCTGTTACTTAAGATTCATGCTCAAATGAAGTCATTACTCACTAACCCCAGAAGTCATCTGTCGTTGACGGAGCTCTCCCATAATATCTGTAACACTCCATGAAATATTCTTCTAATCTGATAGCTGTAGATACTGAGGTCTCTGAGTGGAGAGTTTAGCTATACTTTCACCTTAATTCTGCTGAGAATTGTAGTTTCAACAAAACTCTGCATCATGTTTTGCTGTCTTTACAGCTTTGGTCTCAGTAAGGCTAAGGCCTTGATGAGGAGAAAGACAAAATCAGTCTCCCATGTCAGCAGAAGACTGATGCTTCCCAACCAGCCTGCAGCACTGGGACAAGACAAGGAAAGGTTTGTCCTTTTTCTGGATGGACACGGATAAGCAGATTTGCAGTCAGTTCTCTTTCATGTACCAACACATCACCCATGCTGAACTGTTAAATGCTATTTAATTTTTTAAGCGCTTATTAAAGTTGCAATCATATCAATACCTGCGTGGTGCACATCCACACCAGAAATAATGTCCAGTATACTTCATATATGTTCTAACCCTTTTAACATTGTCATCTGCTTCTTCAGTTTCCTAAAGTAATACAGACTACCAGAAGACATGCTGGTCCTGTATTCAGGTATCTTAATTCCAGACTAAGGATAACCCTATTAATTCTATTTGTAGTTAAATGCAGCTTGGTTTATAGCATCCTCTCATGTCTTTGTGGGTTCCCTGGAAATGAATGAGAGCCCTCTTCCCACAGTAATGGTAGCTCATACTAGCACTTTCCTGTGTGGTTTCTCTGGTGACTACTTCAGCCCAATCTGTATATTTCCTTAAGTAAGGACAATATCTGAGTCTTTTTCTGCTACATATGTTTTTCCTCAGAAAACCAACCTAGAAACAGGAAAACTCAGAACACTTGGTTTAAACAGTCATTATTTTGTTTCTGTTTTCTAAGATTTTCTCTCACTGCTCGCTACAGGGTTTGCTGTGAAATAAACTTGAATGCAGAGCAAAGCAGAGACACCAAACCTCATCTGTTTCTCTAGAACCATTTGAGTACTAGAAGTGTAAGCTTTCTCTTCTTTAATTTTTTTAAGATTTACATTTTTTGCTATAAGTAGGTGGGGAAGAGTTCACCTCTCATCACTCAGATAATGGCACTATTGCTGCTGTGCCCTTATTTCTGTGTCTTTACATTGCATAATTCTGCACAGCCCTCTCTACTTACTGAAACCATTTCTCCACATCAGCTACTGGAGCCATGTAATTTTCATAATCCGCTTAATAGCTTTATGTATGGAAAATATTAGTAAGAACTAGTGAGAGAAGGAAAAAAATATTTATCTTGTCCTAAGGACACATAGTACACAGGAATCACATCTGCACCAGGGACATCTGCCTTTTTCAACTGTAAAATGATGCTGAGGACTCTCCCATTCTCCATTTTTGTTTGTCCGTTTAGCTTAGAAGACATACAAGCAGAATAACCTCACCATAAACTTTGTATCAAGCAGCTCTGACCAATCCTGTATGCTAGTTGCTATGGCTTAAGTCTGCGGACTGGCAGTAAGACCATCTTAGTAAACAGTGAAGTGTATCCAGTATCCATGCCACAACAGACTATTAAGAAATTATTTCCTGTATCTGTTTTGAGATGAAAAGGAAAACACCTCTCCTTGCCCAAAAATATGTTTCTTTCCTGAATACTGATTCAACCCAGGAGCTGAGAAAAATGAGAGAATACAGTGTGTAGATAGAAGCCTCTTCAGTGTGGAATTTTTGCCTCTGGTCATACCTTTCGATGCATTTCTCCCCAGTGCGAAGTCTTTGCCAGTACATCTGACATCCAGATACATCTGGAAACCTTTTCAGTATTCAAATTTTACCTTATCATCTAAGCCACATTTAGTTGATATTTCAAAAAGCTGTTCACTATCAAGAATCAAAAAGACTTCACTATAACAAAACTGTATCATTCACGTCACTATGAAGAGCTGACAATTTGCTACAAAACATACAAAAAACCAAACAGTAAAAGACTTAAATTACCATTTGCAGATGTCTGAATCAGACTCTTCCTTATCAAAGTTTATATGCTGAATGTAATTCTTTCTTTTCATTCTTCCAGCTGTACTTGGCCTATTACCATGCCTGCCCAAAAATCCACAAGACTAATAATACTTTTCATTTCCTTGCTGTTGAGGTATCAGAATACTGTAATTCAATGCACTGAAGATCTAGTTAGTGGATTTAGCTAACATTTTTTTTCCCACAAATTTGTGCTACTTCCAGCACTCCAGATTATCAGTGCAGAATGACACCTTGCCATGCCTAACAATATGTGCTGGTGCTGCTTGCAGGAACCACCACTGGAACAGCAAGTAAAGCTGCCCAGGGGGTGACCAAGGGCTCCCTCAGCTCCGCTCCTGCTACGAGACATAGAGGGATCTGGCTACCACAGCTGCTGCAGTTTCGTGTCCTCAACGAGCTTCTGTGTCTTACCCTCTGTCACTAAAATTGAGTTCACATTGGCACCAGCCAGAGGCTGGTAGGGTGTTCCTCCTGAGCTGGGCACTGTTGCATTAACACCTCTTTTCTGGATAGAAGGTTTTCCTCCTGGACCTATCCTCTCAGAGGGGGCGGATCTGGATTCTTGCTCATCTGAGACAAGGGTTCCATGCCCTGATTCATCTTCCAATCTTCCTGGACTGAAAGTCATTGCCCAAAAACGTGGATATAAAATTCCCAGGGACTGAGGTGACACACTACCCTACTTTGATCCTGCATGCTTTTATTTTAATTAGAGGTGATTCTTACCAGTAAATGTCTGCAGCATGTCCTGTGTTAGTGGGACTGTTTTGGACAGAGCACTTGAATAAAGCACACTCCTGCAGCCACTGCATGAAGGACTTAACCTGGCCTGAAGGAGTAACTTTAAGAAAGGCCAGAACCAGGTTTAATAAACAAAAAGTTAACCTTGTCTTCAAATTAACTGCACTAATGCCACATAACTAAATAATCTGTGATATTGATAATGACTTCCTGAGATTTTCACCTATAGCTGAACATCGTAACTATAGACTGGTTTAATGGAGGTGAAAAGCTACTGTCTTTGAAATATGCTGTAGTGTCTAATGAAAACAGCTCAATCAGAATACTCTTTGTACTGAGAATATCAGCCTCATATTTTTCTTATTTTTCTTTTATATCCACCCAGTTATTTTAAAGTCAAGTTTTATATTATGATAAATATGCAACTTGTCCACTAATACGTAAATCAGTTTTTAGTATATACGAGTAAAGTGTAGGCAAATCCACATAGCTGGAAGTAAACAGAGTATCTTATCTATAACATGTAAACAAGGAGTAATACTTTGAAATAAATCCTTAGAAGAGAAACTCCAATAACNTGTGAGAGGAAGATACGAAATATAAGATATAAATATAATTATTTTATTGTATATTTTTTTCTTCCACATGAACAGTGTTTTTCAGTTCATTTTGTTTATGTTAAAATCTTTCATCCTTCCAGTGAACAGTGCCTTCACCAGAAACTTGAATAGTAAACCAATTAACCCAGCAAAACAAAGTGAGCTGTGGAACTCGATATTTGGCTTTGTAAAGTCGATTGTCTAAAGATTTTTTCATGCTTTATACTGGAAAGAGCTTCACTTAGACATGAAAGTAGACAGATGTTCTTGTAAAATGCAGATTTGCAAAGAAAAAGGGAGAAAGACTTATACACATTTCTTTCCATTTTATAGCAATTCTAGTCTACTTTAAAATGCACTGAAAAGCACTGGGAGGACCCAAGATCTTTTGGTTCTGTCAAACCGTCTGTTTCAGCTTCACACCTAGCCACAGTGTCTGCTGTTTGAAGCCTTTGAAGTATCTACAGGTTGGACTTACACTGCCCTCAGCAACTTGAGGGAGGAACCAGTGGTTTGAAAGAGAAAAAAATCCTCTGCTTGCAGCCAAGTTTTGACTTATCTGTCAGCTTTGGTCCAATCCAAAGTTACTTCAAAAGGCTTCAAAGTGCAGATACAGTGGCTGAGGCTGAAGCCGACTTTGGAGATTTTAGGATCCAGGACTCAATAACATATTCCAAAATTAAATTGCAAATGGATTAAAATGAAGTCATATAATTAAATATATACTTCACTCCTTTTCTATCTGTTTGCAATCTACTGATAAAATGTACTCTAGAAAACGTAGACATTTGACAACAAAAATGGTTTAATTGTGGTTCAGTTTAATTTAATGACCTCTGTTCTATCTGTGAAACAACATGAAAGGTTATTAAAAGATATTTGTCTGCCTCAGGTGCTGAGTAAAGCTGTCCTTTCACCCTAATGCTGAGCTCAAGATGAGTCACTACTTTTTCATATAGTTATGTGCAGATCCTTGATGTATTTAAAACCTATATTGAGATTTAGGAATACTCTGGCTCACCACTCCCCTCATTTCTCAGGTTTTTTCACTACCAGAATATCAGCAGTGTTTTAAAACAATACTTTATCAAAATACACTAATTTAAGTAAATCTAATTAATGTAGAATTCCAAGGTCTCCCTACTAAACACAGTGTCATTCTTAAGGCTAAAGCTTTACGAGAAGGTTTTTTTTTTGGTGAGGGGAGAACAAGCATGGCAAGAGGGTGCTTTGGGGAAGGCCACTTTGGATGCCCATTGAATTTCCATTTTTCCTGGTCAACAGCAAGTATGTGAGCTCTAGTTGTCATATCCCAACAAGATACAGTAGCCCCTAAGGTTAATTGAGAAAATTCTCATTCTGTGTCTTCCTTTTTGAAGTTGCTCCTAGAATTGTTTAGGTTGGAAAAGACATCTGGGATGATCGAGTCCTTAATGCAATCAAGTTCTCCTATAGTAGGCAAATAAATATTTCCTTGTCCAGGAAAAGGGAAACTGATTCTGCATAAAAATATCTCTGCAAAATGGGCAAAGGTCAGGTAGTATTTCTCTTTTACTGTGACCATACACTTTTTGTTACAGGTGGAACTAGTTTAGGAAAAGAGGTGAAAAACTCAGTCTGGGTATATGGCAAAACCTGTTGATTTGTCAGTCTACTAAAATGCAGAAGCAAGTAGATATTTCAGGTAGGTGGATTCAGGGGAAAGAAAGGAGCCTTCTATTTGTGTCCAATGTTTTGTGGCCTGTCAGAGACTGATTGTCCTGCAGACTTGAAGGAGATACAACAGCTTTTAGCTCTGTCATTCAGCACAGAGGCTGTCTAGCTGTGGAAAATCATGAAGGTTTGTGCTAGCCTCTCTGCTTTTTAGTGTCTATAGGTTTTGTTGGGTTGAGTGAGTGTCAGATGCTGCTGGCACCTACTCTGTGGGTTGCAGTAAAGAGAAGCAGTAAAATCTGTTCCAGACTATTTTTGTTACAGTGAGGTAGCCAAACCTGGATGATTCTTGCAGAACTTGCTGTAGATCTGAAAAGCATTTGCTCTTGAGTACCGAAGTATTCTTCTCCGTTCTCATCAAAAAGGTTTTTGTCATAGGCACAGAAATTATTCAAAGTGGTCTCAGTTACTATTGTTGAACACTGGAAAAATCTAGTAAAGAAGGGAAACAGCTAAAGGATGGCCTTCTTTGTGCTGACATGCCTTTCATCAGGGAAGGAGGAATGTCATGCAAGAGAATCCAGTCAGTTAAATTCACATGTTACAGACTAAATTTGTAACACAGACGTATAAAAGACACATAATGCATTTCGAAAGAGCTGGGGAAGCATGTTCATATAGTGCAAAAGGCAAAGTTTATTTATTTAGAACATGCTGGCAATCCTGATTGGTGATCATCAACCTAATACATGGCATCAACATTTCTGGTTAAATGAATTAATTCAACTGTCTAATTAGATGGAGCACTGTAGAATTCCCTTCAGACAAACAACTGTTAATTAGGCAGAATAGTGTCATTTAATTTTCCACAGACAGCTACTTCCTGCTACACCAAACATTTCCACTGATACATGGTCACATGTAATGCAACATGGAAATTAATGAAAGAGCTTAGGGCAGGAAACAGAAGTAAATGCTTCACGTAGCTGAAAACTAACTTGGGTAACCAGGAGATAATCACCTTTGGCTAACTCTCCAACCAAGTAAGAGAAAACAGTTTGGATTTCACTAACGTGAAACACAGTTGTGAACAGGTAATCCCTTGTGCCTTTTTCTTTTTATCCTGCAGGTACACCTCTTAACATCTTCATCAACGTTTTATTAAAACGGTCAATGCACCAACTGCACCAATTGTGGAGAGAGATGAAAAAACAAAGATGTGCTTTGGTAAAGATAGAAAAACAGAAGCTCAAAATCCTAAACAGTAGAAAATTATTTAAATTTTTAGAAGATTTTTCAGCTAGAAATTGCGAATACCTGTTTAAAAAAGCACCCACCAAACTAGTTTTAAATTTAAAGACTCTTCTAATCAGAAAAAGTCTTATTTTATGTTAAATTTTGTATTCATATTTAAAAAATAAGGAATGGAGAAAAGCAAATATTGAATGACTGAGTCCTCCTTCAGCAACTAATACACAGAAAGTTTCCATGAAAATAGCAGCTATAGGCATATTTGGAGGCAGAGGACAGAGGTGCTAATTTCCTTTTTGTACCTCTCTCCTACCAAAAGAAATACCTTCTCTCAAGTACAGAACAGCTTTTCTAAATTATTATTTTTGAGACAGATGAGGATATTTCAAGAACAATACTGCCTCTCAGTTTTCTGGAGTTGAAACCAAGTATTTCCAAATAGCACACTACTCCCATGGGAATGAAAAGGTTGACCAAGACACAGAAATACACAAGTGAAGGAGAAGTAACATGATCTTATATTATTCTATACCAGACTTCCACCTGTAGGTAGTTAAAATTGTAGCTTTAAATAACAAAAGGAGAAGATAAGCATGTATTCTTCAACATCCAGCATCTCATTTTCCTATTCCTACACCCATCTATTTTTAAAGCATTTTGTAAAGCACTTACACTAGAATTACAGGGAAAAGGACTAGAAAAAATTAAAAAAAAAAAAAAGGAAAAGGAGAGTCTTCAGGGCCCAAGAGTCATTTAAGTATGTCTCAACTTGTTCCAGGCTCTGAATCAAGGTACAACACTTTGTAGGATAGTAATGAGTAAGTAAGTTATTTTATCTGAATAATCAGTTTAAAATTGTTTCACATACTTCAACTCGTAATCACTTTTAGTTATTTTTAGTTTACATGTCCTATGATTTTTAATCTGACTTTTGTTCCCTGCAGGTAAAGCATACCAAAGAGTAGGCAGAAATACTCATTGCCCCACAGCTAATAAAAGTCAAGAGTATGTTCTAATTAAGAAGTTAAGATGACTCATTATATAATCCACAGTATTCATTAATGCTGGGATCAAATGTGGATAAGGTTTTCAGAGCAAGATGTATGTAGATAATTTATCCCTACAGGAGACTACTAGAGCCAAGATTCCATGATTTACCAAATGCATTTGCACTCTTTACAGTATGGCGAGAACTCTTCTCACTAACTTTTGGAAATGCTGTATGATCTTTCTTATAATCACTTCATAACTTTCATTAGCTTCTGTTAACTACCAGGATAATGGTTCTTTGTTAATCCTTCTAGTTAATTATCCCTTTAAGACAACATTTTGCTTTACAGTTAAATTTCAGCTGCGTTTTCTTTAAGTCCAAGGGAGAATAAATTACAGAATGAAACAAGGACATGGCACAGAAGCATTGAAAAGTTCTTTTTCCCATGCAAAGCATTCAGAAGGGATTTGAAGAGGAATATTGTTTTATTTTACTTTCAGCAGGTTGGTCAAATTCAGTTCAATCCACAATGGAATTCTAAGCTGGATTGGAGAAACCAAGAATTGTTTTCATGTTATAGCCACTATTCATTTATAGGAAACAAGGTGTAGAAATCACAAATTAAAATCAGGCTGGTCTAGAATACTGCAATTCACAAAGGGTTTAATTTGTTGTAAAATTAAACAAAAGTCAATCTATGCTTAGAATTAAAAGTGAAAATTTGGGGAGTTTTGTATCAGAATAAAAAAAATTTAAACATCATTGTTAACATGAATACGTTTTTCAACACAATGCTAAAAAGTCCCTAAAGAGATGGGAAAAAAGCCATACTTATTTCTGCTGGTGAGAATACCACCACTTTCTTTATCTCGTATTATCTTGAAAGATTCTACTTGACCTTGGAGACCTATCTGGAAAGAAAAGACTTTCTTAAGATTTTTGACACAAATAAAGGAGCATCTGAGAAAACTAATCCTAACAACTCTGAAGTAAGTGTACTTTTTGAGAGATGATAGTATAATAATTTGGGAAGTAATGGGAGAGCATTTGAAGGAGTTTATGACCACTACAATTGACAAGTCTATGTGTCTTCTCTTCACAAGCCTGAAATAGTCTCTTGTGATAGCAGTAGATGGATGTTAGCACAGTAAATAACGAAAAGCACAATGTATAGCAAGCCTTTTAAAGTATTTTTATTTATAATTACATTTATGTATTATTTATAGCAACTTGCAGAGATCATGTTAGGCTTCAGGCTCCTTTGTAGGCTCAGAAAAGCAGCTGGAAAATAGAAGTTCGGTTCCAGTTCTGTCTGACACAGAAGTGTCTTTCAACTCACTGTATCAGTATTTCTCTTCCTGATGTACTTTGGATTGTCAGTTCCCCAAGGCAAGGACTGTCTGTGATTTCTGTGCACGTAAACAGCACAGAGCAGTTTCAGGCTCAGCTGAGGTGTTTAGGGTTATGCTGTGTATTCACAGGTGTATGTGTAACTAAGAACTTACCTCAGTTTCTAATAAGGTCTCACTAGTTTCACAAAATAGCAAGTCCTCCTAATTTCCAGTATTTGTTGGCCATTTTGTGGGTGCAGTCCGAAATCTTGATTAGGAATTTTGATGAGGCAAACTACCAGCTCCCTTTTTGCATTCTCCCAGAAAACACAGAGTTTAATAACTGTCCCTCTTTCTCCAAAAATTCAAACGCTATCTGCAGCTGGATACAAATCTCAAAAATTCTACATTGTCTGGAGGAAAAGTCTGGTCTCAGGTAAACATTACAGAATTGTGGCTAAGCAAGAATGCCAAATACAAATCATAGAGTATGTTGAAATGTCTGGAAATTTTATCAGGTAGTATCTGTGTTCAAGTCACCTTGATTAAAAATGTGAATTAAATACCGTAGTAAGTATTTTCTAACCATAAACAGGGCAAAAGATCTATAAGGGCTTAAATAGAAAGGACAACAGAGGGTCTTACAATTATCACAGCTTTTTCGCTATTAACATATCACTCACTCTATTACTGGAACTTTAAAAGCCAGGGACCTTGTAATATGGAGAGGGAGCATTGCCAGTCTGTGATCCAGTGTTGCCACACCTGTGGCTTCGGAATAAAAACACAGTGTAAAAACACTACGTTAACTTGCAGTGGGAGTGCTGTTTTTCTGGAGCAGTATAAAGGACAAGCCTTCAAAGATTAAAGATTTTTTTTTTTTTTTAATTAATTTGGCAGTGCTATGAAACTGATACCACGTTACTCCTTTTCCCCCTTCCTCTCAGATTTAGCTCAGGTTTGGATGTTTCATGAGCTGAATCTAGTGGCGGAGGCAAGTAAACTCCCTTTTCCCTGAACCTCCGGGGCCCTCACAAGGGCAGCAAGGGGGGAAAGCAGCTATTCAGAGAAACTTCAAGACTTCTGTAAAAAATAGTCAGAATAATCCTGTTCCATGAATTGTCTTTAAAAACATGAGAAAGCTCTCTCATTTTGATAAGTAACGCAAGAAAGGAGAAAAGAGAAAGGTGCATTTTTTGGCCACATAGGTAAGGTGGCTTCTACCCAAGTATCGTTGTATCATAAGCAAGTCTAATGCCAAATGCCATTACCTAAAAGTCAGTTAAAAGATTTTTTACTAATCTTGCTGCTAACAGTATTGCTATTACCACTATTGAATAAGTCAAAACAACAGAACATTATCAGAAAACATAGAAGTAGTTACCTGTGGTTGAAAACAAGAAAAAACGTCATCCAGAACCTCAGGCAGCCCCCACTTAGTCTTGAAGGATCTTGGCACAGAGGGCTCACTGCAGAGGCACACTTAGCTTGTGAAACTAAGTACACTTTTCTTAAAAGCCCAGAAATGGGACATGGTTTGAAATCCATAAGAGAAAATTCAGAGACAGAAGAAAACCAAGTTAGCTTGAAAAAGTTTTTCATGACTTAGCAGCAGCTATGCTAGTTACAAATGACATAGGTGATTAACAATACTGCTTGTATATAATACTCCCTAATCTCATAAATTCACCACAAGCCTAATCACCCACTGTTATACCACTTGTAGGTTTTTTAGACAAACCACATTAGAAATTGCTGTCTTTCTCAGAATCAGTTGATATGCAGAGAACACAGTTTTACTCAGAGTAATCAGAAGGATGCATTTAGTATCTGCACTAATATGTGCAATGTTCTTTAACTTATGTCAGATTAGGGAACAAAAACTGAAAAAAATTTGTTTTGTTTCACATAGCATATACAAAGTCCTCAAAGACTTTGGCTTCATGAAGACATCAGGCTTCATGACCTAGTATACATTAGAGTTGAGCTCAGCTCAGGTACTCAGGTACTCAGGTCAGCATGTGGTGGAGTTCAGGGAAATGAGACTGAAGGACAAAAGTAGGAACTGAGGGTTCCTTATGAACTGCAATCCGTGCTTCAGGTGCCCAGAAGGTTAATGACTAGATGAGATGGAAAAACAAGATTAAGAGTCTGAGCAAATTCACACTGATGAAAGAAGGAACTCAGATCAAAGTCCAGTTAACAAAAAGGAGAGTGCTTTTAAGAAACATTGATTTATCTTACAATAGTCATGGAAGAAACGTAATTTTATCACTAAAAAAAACCCCAACAAACAAACCAAGTGAAATGCTTTCTACACTCAACCTGAGATTTTATTTCATTTCAGTCAGATGCAGAACTCCTTCTTTTTCCTACATCATTGTTAAGTTCCACTGAAAGAGATCTCTTGAAAGAATAGAGCCTGCAATTGCTCTTTGATATCCATTTAAAATCAGGTATCTTGCAAGTGCTGCAAAGCAGAAATCCTTGGATGGTTCATACCAATTTAAGCTAATATTTGTTAGAGATTCATAGACTATCCCAAGTGGGAAGGGACCCACAAACGTCATCCCCCACTTAACAGCATGTGCAGGCAAAATAAAATGTTTAAGACATTTCATAGCACCTTGTCTTAATTGTTTTGTACAAGTTAAACATACCTCAGCTTGTCCAACAGTATTCATTCAAAGACCGCAAAGGCAAATGTAGGAGGGAAAAAACGTATCTGATTATCTTTAATGAAGGGAGAGAAAAAGAGTCTAAACCTGTAAAATACCTCTGCTGCAGGTAATGTCATGTCCCTTTCCACGCATTACGACACTTTTCTAGCAGTGTTATTTTACAAGAGTTAAGCAGATAATTTCTGTGCACAGCTGAATGGTGTTTTTCAAGAATTATAAAATTATAGATGATGAAGATTGTAAAGGTTCTGGGACAAACTACTTTGGTCTGATAAAGAGAGGAACCTCTAGATCTCGAGTCGGTTAATCCATTCCTTTTATCTACAAGTAAGTGTTCTGGAAAATCTGTCCCTAAATGATGTTCCATAGTATAGTTAGTTGGCCTGTATATTTATGGTAGAGGTAATCTTGCCAGCTGGCTCCAACAAAACCACTGTTCTCTCAAGCTCAGAAAATGGAAAATTCCCTGCTAGCGAGGAGCTACCATGGGAGAGATTTTCCTTGTCCTTTTCAGGGAGAATGAGATACAGCACAAAGAAAACTGCTGTTAACATTTTTGATAGTGTCATTCCATACAGGGTCATATATTAGCGTGGTTGTTCTTGACTGGATGCCAGGTGCCCCACTGGAGCCACTCCATCACACTCCTTCCTTAAATGGACAGGGGACAGAAAATACAATGAAAGGCTTGGTTTGAGATAAGGAACAGAAAGAAATCACCCAGTAATTGCCATCACAGGCAATTGGGAAAAATAATTTAATTTATCACCAATCAAAACAGAGCAGGGTAATGAGAAATTAAAACACCTTTCTTCCACCAGTGCGTTCTTTCCAGGCTCAACTTTACTGATTTTCTCTATCTCATCCCCCCAAGAGGCTCAGGGGTTTGAAGAATGAGGATTTTGTCGGTTTATCACATTGTCTCTGCCACTCCTTCTTCCACAGCGGGAGGACTTCTCATACTCTTCCCCTACTCCAGCATGAGGTCTCTCCATGGGAAGCAGTCCTCCAGGAACTGTATCAGCATGAGTCCTTCCACAGGCTGCAGTTCTTCATGTACCTCTTCAGTGTGCGTCCTTTCCATAGGGTGCTCTCTTTTGGGGAAACCAGCGTTGGTGCTCCATGGGGTCACCAGTCCTGCCAGAAAACCTGTTTCAGTGTGGGCTCCTCTTTCCATGAAGCCACAGTCCTGCTCCAGGGGTCCCAGCCTCCGTCAGGCATCCACCTGCTCCTTCAGGTCCACCTGGTGTGGGGTCCTCTATGGTCTGCAGGTGGGTATCTGCTCCACTGTGGACCTCCAT
>VWZT01004390.1:158829-177998 GCA_013397055.1 Pachycephala philippinensis | reverse complement strand
TTTACACCCCAAAAAAAAAAAAAAAAAAAAAAAAAGAAAAGAAAAAAAAATTTACAAACAAAATAACAGCCTGTATCAACTCTCCAGAAGAGAGATGGTATGACAATATTAATCCAAACATCACGCTATTTAATTCCCCAATAAAACATTGGAAAAAAAGGAGCCAACAGTATCTGCACTAACACTTTGCTACATATAAAATCTCCAGCTAATATGAAGCTTATGGTACCAACCTCTAAAACAGTTAAGATATATACACATAGGTTTGTTTTGTTTTTTTTTTGTTTGGGGGGGGATATTAAAAAACAGAATATTACAANTTTTTGGGGTTGAAATCCCAACATTTGGGTGCTGCTGTGTGGCAATTACAGTTTCCAAACCAGCAGCACGTGGTGGCCTGACCCTGAGGGAGGAAAGTTTTTAGCTTTTGATACAAAAATGAGGGTATTCATATATAAACACACACACAGAATGAGCTTTTCTTTTTTCTCCTTATTTTTTTTTTTTAAGAGCTGACCAGCAGAAAAATGTGAAACCATTTCCCTGCAGGTTTGGAAAAGCTTGTGGCTGGTGGGGTTGGGGTGGGGGGTTTGGGTTTTGTTTTCAGATGAGATCCAGGATATCTTTCTCTTCCTTTTTTTTTTTTTTTAAAAAGGTTTTACCCCTCCAAGAAAAAAAAAAAAAAAAAAAAAAAAAAAAAAAANGAAAAAAAAATTTACAAACAAAATAACAGCCTGTATCAACTCTCCAGAAGAGAGATGGTATGACAATATTAATCCAAACATCACGCTATTTAATTCCCCAATAAAACATTGGAAAAAAAGGAGCCAACAGTATCTGCACTAACACTTTGCTACATATAAAATCTCCAGCTAATATGAAGCTTATGGTACCAACCTCTAAAACAGTTAAGATATATACACATAGGTTTGTTTTGTTTTTTTTTTGTTTGGGGGGGTATATTAACAAACAGAATATTACAAAATATTAAAGAAGGCAACTCTTCTGTCATTTGTTTCGGGGGGTGGGTGTGGATTTTTGTTCCTGTTTTTCTTCACTTGAAGTTGGCGTAGTCTGAGAAGGCGTCGATGTATTCCTGCACCACCTTGTAGCAGAATTCGTACTGTTCCTGTGGGGTTTGGGGAGAGAACCGTGTTAGAGCAGCAAAATCCACACCTGAGACAGCACCTGATGCTTGGTCAGGTGTCCAGAGCAGGTGCCACCTCCTGGTGACCCCCAAACCCTTGCTGGGGTATCCATGGCAAAGAAACTCTGCTTTCCCCTTCCCTCTCTGAGGTTCTGTTTGCATCCTCAAAGACTTTTCTTTGAAATCCCTGAGCATCCCTGCAAACCCTTCTTGCAAGCCTTCATCCAGCCCTGCCTGCTCCAGCCCTGCCTGTGTGCCCAAGCCTGTTCCACAGCCACTCCAGGATGGTTTGCCAGGTGTTTCCAGCTCCACAGCCACTCCAGGATGGATTTCCAGGTGTTTCCAGCTCCACAGCCACTCCAGGATGGTTTTCCAGGTGTTTCAGCCCATCAGTACATGGACTGTGGCTGAGGATGTCTCCGAGGAGGCTCCTACAACTTTTGTCAGTGCTCAAAAGGCACTTGATGCCTTCAGCACCTCTTCCAGATGCCTTAACAAGAGGAAGAGGAGACAGACACCTCCTGGCCCACCTCCATAGAATCATGGATCCTGGAATGGTTTGGGTTGGAAGGAACCTTAAGGATGACCTTGTTCCAACCTCCTGCCACGGGCAGGGAAACCTTCCACTATCCCAGGTTGCTCCAAACCCTGTCCAACCTCGCCTGGGACACTTCCAGGGATGGTGAATCCACATCTTCCCTCACTCCCTCTTTCATGGAGAGCGAAAACCTTGAACCAAAGAGCTTTTTGCTCAACACTGAGCCCCCAGCCCATCCTTGCTGAGGTTCTGGTGGGGCAGGAGGCACCTACCAGTGTCTGCACCATGTGTGGCCTCTGTAGTCTTAGACTCTTGACCGTCTGAAAGACGTCGAGGATCGCCTCTGCCTTCACCCTCTCCAGGACAGTGCTCAGAGCACAGAAGGTGCCCGTTCTTCCTGCTCCAGCACTGGCAAAGAGAAAGCAGGGGGTGAGGGAAAACCCCTGTGGGCTTTGCCCAGGGGACAACCCACAGGGGAAACGCTGGAGAACTGGAGGAGCCGATCCTGCCCCAGCCTCTCCCAGTTTATCCAGGACGTGCTTTGGGATTCCCACCATCTCCCGAGCTCCTGGTGGAGCAGGTGCCCTCGGAGGGGTGGCCCAGCTGCTCCAGGCAGGCTTTACCTGCAGTGCACGGTGATGGGGTGGTTGCCAGACTGCTGCTGCTGCTTCTGCACCGCCGCGATGATGTTGATCATCCCCTTCCCATCCCCGGGGATCCCAACTTCTGGCCAGCCGTGGAAGTGAAACTGCCGGATCTGTCGGCTCTTGTTCTCCTGTTGGGAGAGCACAGCTCGAGGTCAGGCAGCTGGTGAGAGATCTGTAGCAGGGAACCCACCAGCTCAGGGCTTTGGGATAACAATCCGTGTAGGAATGCTGCTTGTGGGGCAGGAGGGGTGGCATTCCCGTGGCACGGAGCAGGGAAAGTGTGGGGAATGGGGAGCAGGAGGGTGGTGAGGGCAGCAGGATAGAGGGGATGGATCAGGAATGAGCAGCAGGACAGGAACTCTCAGGGGTAGCAGGATAGAGGGGATGGATGAGGAATGAGCAGCAGGACAGGAACTTTCAGGGATAGCAGGATAGAGGGGATGGATGAGGAATGGGGAGCAGGAGGGTGGTGAGGGCAGCAGGATAGAGGGGATGGATCAGGAATGAGCAGCAGGACAGGAACTCTCAGGGGTAGCAGGATAGAGGGGATGGATGAGGAATGAGCAGCAGGACGGGAACTCTCAGGGGTGGCAGGATAGAGGGGATGGATCAGGAATGAGCAGCAGGACAGGAACTCTCAGGGGTGGCAGGCAGGGATACAGGGATACAATCCCTCTGGGATGATGGGGAGCTGATGGAGCCGAGGAACACCAGCAAGGGCTCATGGCAGTGAAACAGGAGCAGCCAGGCTCTTACCCTGGTGTTGGTCACCAGCAGGTCCCGCACCGTGTAGCTCTCACACTCCTCCTCTTTCTTCAGCTCCACCGTGATGTCTCCGTAGGACACGGAGCCGTCGGACGGCCAGTACTGGGCACACTTCTCCTGAGGAAGCATCACAGGAGGGGACAGGGTGAGGATCCCGTGTTTTTCCCATGGGTTTGGACAGCAGAATCTTCTGGCAGCTGCCCAACACCAGGTGGGATCCCACAGGCTTCACAGGCTCCCGGAATCACAGACTGGTTTGGGTCGGAAGGGACCTTAAACAGCATCCCATTCCACCCCCCTGCTGCTCATTTATTTATTTCCCAGGTGTTTAATGCAGCTGATGCCGGGAGCTTACCTGGCCTCTCTCCTCCAGCTCTGTGAGCATCACTATGGAGCAGGATTTCCACTCCCAGATCATCCTCCAGAAGTCCTCTATCGTGTGCTGCAGCGGCCCTTGGCTGGCGATGTACGAGTCCTTCTGGCGATAACCCTGGAATTTGGGAACAGGGTCAGTGGAGCAGTGGGAAGAATCTCTTGGACATGGTCAGGGTTACCAAGCTCAGTTCAATTTTGGGAGGATCATATCCCCTACACACGCCTGGCTTCATCCATTTGGGTTTTCAGCACACCTGAGCAATACTGGAAGCTCTGAGTGCTGGAGCAGAGCTTTGCCTTAGCTCCAGGTACGATTTTTATCGGGGATTTTGGGAAAAAGCAAGCAAAACCAAATGGAACCAGATGATCTTTGAGGTCCCTTCCAACCCAGACCATTCTATGACCTATGAAAACCAGCAGTGAGGCTGGATGACTCTGGCTCTTCCACAGCCACAAAGAGTTTCTGTTTCCAAACCCCTCTGATCCTGGCTCCCCTGTGCCCTCCCTGCAGACTGCGACTGCAGATGCTTCGTCATCCAGAGTTTGTCATTCAAGCAAAGTTCAGCAGAGGCAGGAAATTGAATCCTCAGCCCAAACTGCTTACGTGCCACGGACGCTTTCTGATCTGGATGCACAACAAGGCAGCTGCTCCTGGCTCCTCCTGCAGCCACAGCAGGGACCCAGCAAAGGAGATCGCAGGGAGCAATTAATTGGGGATGTTAGAACTGGGAATAAACTGGGTTTATCGGCAAACCCAGTGATTGCCTTTTTGGGGGGAAAAAAACCTCTGTCATTAGGAGATGAAAGCAGAAATTGGGCTGGAAAAGAGCAGGGTCTGTCACTTGGCCAGCACTGGCATCACTGCATAAATACAGAGATAAATGGAGATAGATACTCATCAGAGATGTCTCCCTGGAGCCCACAGCACTGCTCAGGAGACAAGGATGTGCAATCACTTATCTCCTCCTCGGAGTGAGGACAGCACTTAACCTCCCTGCCTCGCCTCCTGCAGCCACCCAGACAGGTGTAATGGGATTGACCTGGCTTCTCTCCAGGGTTTTGGGATCGTGCATTGCTCCCTAATCTCATCTGGTGGATGTTTTCTGACCAAATGGCCAGTGCTGTGTTATTTCCATGGATATGTGGATCCGTTCTCCATGGCCATCAGCAGAGCCCAGAGGGGACCAAGGGAGCCCAGGATTTGGAGGCTCTGCTCAGGCTGCAGCTCTCCTCTCCCACGAGGAGCTGGATACACCCAGGGGTTTCTTGGAGCAAGAAATCATCACCATTTGGTGATACAAAGCAAAGTCAAATAGAGGGAGCTGTACAAAACCCATAAAAGGAGTGTTCGGGACAATTTCTTCCCAAAGGAAGCAGCGTGAGGTGGTTTCCATTGGGAAAAGATGGAAAGAAGATTGGAGAAGACTCACATCAATGAAGGAAGCGTTTACATAGTCTGTGTTCTCTTCCCCTCTCTTCACTGGAATGATTACTCGGTTGAACTCATCTGGAACAGAACAAAATCATCTGAGATTTGGGATAACCTGCCTGGCCTTTAGCTGGGGAGTCAGCAAGCCCTAAGTGAGAGACGGAGATCAGGGAAAGGGAGCACAGTGCACCTGGCTGGGACAAGGACAGTCAGCTCCACCCTCTGCCACGCCCTGCTTTGGGAGATGGCCATGCCCATGGCCCCTTGTCCTGTCCCTGGGCACCACTGGCAAGAGCCTGGCTCCGTCCTCTCTGCACCCTCCCCTCAGGTGCTGATGGACAGGGATGAGACCCCCGGAGCCTTCTCTTCTCCAGGCTGAGCAGTCCCAGCTCTCCCAGCCTTTCCTCAGAGATGCTCCAGTCCCCTCACTGGGCTCTCCCCAGTGTGTCCATGTCCCTCCTGTCCTGGGGAGGCAGAACGGGACCTGGTGCTCCAGGTGTGGCCTGACCAGTGCTGAGCAGAGGGGCAGGATCCCCTCCTGGACCTGCTGAAAGGGTTTTGTCTCACCCAGCCCAGGCCACCACTGTCCCTTTTGTCACAAGAGCACTTTCCTGGCTCAGGTTCAGGCTGGAGTCCATCAGGACCCCCAGGTCCTTTCCTGCCAAGCTGCTTTTCCACCCAGCTGGGTGACCCCAGCACAAACTGGTGCCTGGGCTTGTCCCTCCCCAGGGGCAGGACTTTGCACTTTTCCTTGTTGAACATCACAAGGTCCCCACTGTCCCGTTTCTCCAGCCCAATTCCCATCCCCACACCCACCGGACACGCAGCCAGACGAGCCTTACATGGAATTATCTGAAGCACCCTGTTCTTCTTCATGTTGGCTGGCAAATTGCCCGTTCTCATCTTGTCATTCTGGATTTTGATTGAAGTGAGCTTCTGCAGGGCAAGGAGCAAAGCAGAGGGAAGTTTCAGAGCCACCCAGTGCCAGGCTCTGGTGATCCCAGCACCATCCCAGCACCATCCCAGCACAGCCACCAGGACAACAGCCATGCTCACCTTGAACTCCTCCTCCAGCCCGTTGCTGCTGGTCCCTGGCACTTTGTTGTAGATCTTCTGGAGGTGGATCTCTAACGAGGTCACCTCCAGCTCCGTGTCACCGTAGAGATAGTGCTCCAGCAGGGCTTGGTAAATGAACACATACTGCATCTGCCAGGGGTGCAGGGAGCTGTCAGTGCCTGTTCCATGCCCGGTGAGATGCTGGGGGCAAACCCACCACCCTGCTGCCCACCCTCTGAGACCCCAGAAACATGAGTGACAATCTTCCTGCCACTAAATGGGGGCTGGGACTTTATCTACCACACCAAGCAAAGCTGATGTGACACAAAATGCTCTCCAAGCCTGGAGAAAAGGGGGATCAGGGGGGACCTTGTGGCTCTGCACAACTCCCTGACAGGAGGGGGAAGCCAGGGGGGTCGGGCTGTGCTCCCAGGGAACAGGGACAGGAGGAAAGGGAACGGCCTCAGGCTGGGCCAGGGGAGGTTTAGGTTGGGATATTGGATAAATTTCTTCATGGGAAGGGTTGTTCAGCCCTGGCAGCATTGGAGTCCCCATCCCTGGAGGGATTTAAAAGCCATGTGGATGTGGCCCTTGGGGACATGGTCAGTGCTGGCCTTAGCAGTGCTGGGGGAATGGTTGGACTTGATCTTAAGGATCTTTTCCAACCTAAATGATTTAACAATCCTACAAAGAGGATTAAAAAGAGCAGGACCCCATGCAGGGCTCACTTGATGCAGCATCACCAAACTGAGGGATGACACTTGACCTCACAGGCTTTGAGTGGGTGAAGGAAACCCAAGGCCAGGGGCCAGGGCAGCACCTCACTTACATCTGTCTGTACCATCTGGCAGCGCTGAGCCCGGATGCGGCTCACGAAGCCGTAAACATCCACCTTCCTCTCGGCGTGCATCATGTCCAGCATGGCATCGATGACGATGAAAGTGCCTGTGCGTCCCACCCCGGCACTGCAAGAGAGGGGTTGGGGGGGAGATTGGGAAGGAATTCTTCCCTGTGAGGGTGGGGATTGCCCAGAGCAGCTGTGGCTGCTCCTGGATCCCTGGAAGTGTCCAAGGCCAGGCTGGGTGGGGCTTGGAGCACCCTGGGCTAGTGGAAGCTGTCCCTGCACCATAACCGGGGGTTAGGACTAGATTGTCTTCAATGAGAGCAGCAGAATTTAGGGAAAGATCCAGCAGCTTGGATCAGCTGCTTCCCAAGAAGGCAGAGAAACGGACTTGGGATGTTGCAAAAGCGACCATCTCTGCCTTTAACCACGAGGCTTCACCTTATTGAAGTGTGGAAACCCCTGTGGCTCCCCCAGGGCTGCTGCTGTGCCTGAAACCACTCCAGGTGAGGCCAATCTCCATGGCCCCTGCTCCAGGCCAGAACTGCTCAGCTCAGTGCTGCTTTCTCCCACAGAGGGATGTTATCTTCTCATACCAGGGCAGAGGAGAGCCAAGGGAGACGCCAGCAGTGCTCAGCTTGGCTCACTCAGCACCCAGCCAACCCAAATAACCCCTCAAGATGAGCTGTAACACCCTAACATCACTGATTCCAAGAACTTCCTCCAATTCATGCCATTTTTCGCAGGTCCCCATGAGGAACATCCCCGTTTAACCCAGGAAAGTTAAATAAAGATAATAAAAAAGTCCTGACTGAAAAAAATAAATTCCTTTTAAACAGGAGACGCTTTCCAGGTGACCCAGCACGGGCAGAGGCTGGCTGTGAGCAGGACTCACCTGCAGTGCACCACTATGGCTCCTGCATATTGGGGATTGCAGGTCTTCACCTTCTTCAGGAATTTCAGCATCCCGATGGGGGTGAAGGGCACCCCGAAGTCGGGCCAGCTGGTGAAGTGGAACTGGGTCACCAGGCGCTGAGGCTTCTTGTTCGTGACATCACCCACCTGCAGGGGAAACGGGCACTCAGGTTAGTGAGGAACACTCAGGTTCTCCCTTCTTTCCCCAAAATTAAGAGAGAGAGAGCGAGCTGCAGGCCCGAGATGGAGCTGGATGGTTTAAGAAGCAGCATCCACAGCTGAAAGGGCACGGGTTGGGGCTCTGGGCCAAATCAGTCCCTAAAAACATGACATTTTAACCACCCAGCACCACATCCCACATCCGAGGGCTGTGAGATGCCAGCCTGTCTCTGTGTGTGGATCCAACCTGGCAGCAGCTGCCATGTTTCATCCCCAACAAGCTCAAACAGAAGCTGTTGCTCCATCCTTTCCCACTCCTCTGCCCACATCATCCTCGGATTAAAGGCAGGGGAGGAAAACACAAACATCCAGGCCATTGGAGTGATGAGGCTCGGGAGAATCACACTCAGGGTCCAGACAGGTTTGCAGGCACCAGCTTTTCCCTGCCTGCCTCTGAGAGCAGCAGGAGAACAAACAGAGTGACTAAAGCACCCAGAGTCTCCTTGGAGGACAAGGAAATGTGGTGACAGATGGGAAAGCAATCAAACCCAACGCGTACGGCGCTGGGTTTTGTCTCAGCCGAGGGGATAAATCTGATTATTTTCAGGCATTAAGTGTCTGTGGGTGAGAGCAGGAACCAACACTGGTAACAGCGAGTGCTGGAGCACTGCAGGATGGCATTTCAGCCCTGGCATCCCTCAGCTCCCCTGCTCTCAGCACAGCCACGCTGGTACCACTGGGAACAGGCTCTTGGGAGGAACAAATCCTTAACAGCTCTGGTTAAAAATGGGTGCTGGGCGCCATTTCATCCCAACTCTGCCCTCACACAACCTCGGAGGAGTTGAGCCAGCACCTTTGGGATGCCCAGGGTGGAGAGGGGAGGGATGGGATGGGACAGGAAGGGATGGGAGAGGCACCTGTTGGATGCAGAACTTGCGCACGGTGTAATCCACCAGCACGGTGACGTCCTCCACGGACACTCGGATGTTCCCGTACGTCCAGCAGCCCTGATCCGGCCAGTACTGAGCACATTTACACTGTGGGGGCAGAAAACGGGTGCAGGTGAGCTCTGGATGCCCTCACACGGCTGGGAATGGCTCCAGTTCATGCCCATAGGCATAGGATGTGCTGGATTTGGCCCAATTTGGGTCAAATCCCAGCCTGTGAAACCTTTGGCCACCTACCTCTTTCCTCTCCTTCAGGTTGGTCACCATGACAATGGTTGCTGTGTTTTGCTCCCAAATCATCCTCCAAAAATCGTTCACTGTTTCTTCCTTTGGTCCTGAGGGGAAGGAAAAAACCAAAATGTCCTTTTTGGGATCAACCCCTCACCATTTGGGGCCAAACCCCAGCGCGTGAGGTCACACATCATGGATGAGCCAACACATTTTTTGCCAGCAGGTCACAGGAGGTGCTGTGGTGTCTGGGCATGTCTGACCCAAGGAATCATCCTATCACCCAGTAGCTGGAATTTCTGGATGTGTTTCATGGTCAGGAATTCCATACTTAGCCCAAGAAAGGGAAACCAGACAAACAGAGCATGGATTTGCCCAAGGTCACTCAGGGAAATTGTGGCTGTCCCAGAGGCTGCTGAAGTCCTGCCCTGGGATCTTGGGCTGCAGCCACGGGATCCCATTTCAGTGTGGCACAGGAATAGCTCCCTGCTGCCTGCCAGACACGGAGCTAACCCGGCCTCCACTCCCTTGCCAAGCCTGAGGCTCAGGGTGAGCCAAGAGAACAGCAGAGCCAAAGCTCAACCTGAGCCTGGGAGTGCTGACGGACCTGAGCCAGCCTCCTCCTCCAGCCAGAGCCAGGGAAACTGGCCAGGGATGCCCCGACCCACTGGCAAGTCAGGAGAAGAAATAAAAACACTCCCACGGGCAGGTAACATCCTGCTGCTGCCATGATCCCCACCCTGTGAGGGAGAATTTTGGTTTTAGGGATGTGTTTGGACTTCTGAAGATCACAAGGACATTTCTCTCTATCCCATCCCTGGAAAGGTTCAAGGGAGCTTGGAGCAACCTGGGATAGTGGGAGGTGGCCCTGCCCATGGCAGGGGGTGGAATGAGATGAGCTTTGAGGTCCCTTCCAGCCCAAACCATTCCATGATTCTGGGATTTGGGGAATTTAATTGAGCAGCTCCCTGGCAGCATTTCCAGAGGTCACAACACCCTCCAGCAATGTGTGGTAGGACTTCTCTTCCTCCACCAACACATCCAGCACTGCTCTTTGACTGGGAAAATAACTTTGGGAACAATCTGTGGGGCACCTCCCTTTGACCAGGGGAGCTCTGCAAGATGCTGTGCTGTGGTTAGAGGGGCAGAGCAGAAGGACCCAGCCCAGCTGCCCCCAACAGAGCAATAACCAAAAATGTACCTTGTGCAGCAATGAACTTGTTTTTCTCTTGGTACCCCTGCAGAGAAAAGGAGAAAAATGGAAGAGAAATGAATATTTCTCTAACACAAGAGTCACGAAATGCATCTACTTCAGGAACAAACAGAGCTGGCATCTGCTCTGCTGCCCGTTCTCCCCTGTGCAGAGAAGGGGCTGCAGCCTCTGAGGGGAGAACCAGCACCAAAGATGGGCTGAAAGAACTGAAAATCCTTGTGCAAAGGGCTGTTTTCCCACAGGAACACTCCCCACGCTCACACAATGCAGGAATGACCCCACTTGCTGGCACAAGGCACTAATGAAGTGGTACCTGAGAGCCCTCCCGTGGGGGTCAGACCCTGCAGCCAGAGCACCACGTGAAAATCAGCATTAATCCTTGGGAGAGGGGCTGTAGAACTCATGGGGATTGATTTTGTGCATTTTATTTACTGGGGAGGAAAGGAAAAAGCTCTTTTGGGTCTTGCCCTGCTTCATGTGCCTCCATCTCTCTCATGACCCTTCCTGCTGACCGGAGCCACACGGTGACAACCACAAAGGACCCATCTCCTCCCAGGGGCAGAGCAGGGCCATGGTGCTTCCATTTTAGCTGAATTCCTTGATTTCTTCTTCATCCCCTTCCCACAGCCAGCCCTAAAGCTGGGAAGCACTGATGATCACCTGGCCACATTCTTCAGGGATTTAAATCTGTGTGGGTGTGGCACTTGGGGACGTGGTTTAGTGGTGGTTTTGGCAGTGGTGGGGGAATGCTTGGACTGGAGAGTCTTAGAGGGCTTTTCCAACCTAGAAAATTCTATGATTCATCAGCTGTTTGCTGATCAGAAATCCCCAGCTCCAGCAGGAGTGGTTCCCCTGCCCTTTCCAAACCACCCCGCTTGGCTTCGTTTCTTTTTTGAGGAGATTTCCCCTTCAAATCACAAAACTCACATTAATGAAGGAGGCGTTGATGTAGTCAGAGTCGGGGACCCCTTCCACGGGAGTCAGGTGAACCCTGGAATGATCATCTGGAGGGAAATTAAAATTCTGCATTAAAGACAACCCCCTCCACCCTGCTGGTACCTGGTGTTGGAGCAGAGCCCATGCTCCTGGCTCTGCTGCAAAAACACCTTTATGCCCCCAAATTCCTCTTGCTTAAACCCTGAGAGGTCCTAGACCTTGTCCAAGGTAGTTTTTCCTCTGCAGAGTGCACATTTGAGGACACCACTGCCCAGTGCCACCAGGCAAGAGCTGTCCCTTCTGACATTTCCCATGTTTCACTCTCCATGGCCTCCTGGCTGCTGAGGGCTCCAGGGAGCTTCTCCTGACAGCTAAAGCAGACACAGCCATCCACCTGGGAGGTGAAATGCCCTCAATGGTGCCCTTGCCCAACCCAAAACCAGGAATGGGGAGTCCTGGCAGGAGCCCCTGAGTGTTTCCCCCCACATCCAAGCAGCCCGGATACGTACAGGGCAAAATGTTCACATATCTGTTCTTCTCCTTGTTCTCCTCCTTGGAAGCAGCTTCACACGTGGCCTGTATGGGACACGCTGGGAGAGCCTGAAATGGCAGGATAAAAGGGTTTTCCATGATGTTTTCTTAGCACAGCAGGAACAATGTGCTGGAAAACGCCACATCTGAGCATCCTGCCCCTCTGGACACGTCCCCACCACCCACACCCCTCACCTCCACCCCAGCAGCAGCTCCTCCTCCCCACCGAGCTCAAAGTGACTATTTAAATAGCTGGGCTGGAGCAGAGAGAGAGTTAATCCCACTGGAAAGGAGATGTCTGGAATCTCCTGATCCATGGACACGAGGTGGCAGCAAAGCCTCCAGCTCCAAACCCAGCCGGCAGCACCAAGGAGCTCATTCCCCATTCCTGTCCACGGAGGCTCCTGCCGAGTTCCCTCATTAACAGAGCTGCTAATTGTGACCTGATTAAGCCCCCACCGCCCCAGCCCACCAGTGATGGCAGGAGCTGCACCAGGGGACCTTTGGTTGGGGGGTGCTGGGGTGACAGGGGACACTGTCCCTGTGTTTCCCAGTTGAGGTGCTTCCCCAGCACACTTATTCCACATCCTTTTGAACAGCAAAGAATGTTCTGGAGGTATCCACCATCCCTTCCTCCAGCTGACAGGATGGCAGGAAGTGTCCAGGGCAATCAGGTATTTATAACCCTAAAAATCCTCCTCCCTGGGCATTCATTGCACCTATTTGGTTTCATCACAGCACGGCCAGGAAAGGGATCAGGTTGTGCAGCAGCTGGACAAAGTGGCTTTTTTTAATCTTCTCATGGTGCCATATCATGGCTGGGACCTGGGCTGGGAGCAGCTGAGGGAGCTGGGAAAGGGGCTCAACCTGGAGAAAAGGAGGATCAGGGGGACCTTGTGGCTCTGCACAACTCCCTGAGAGGAGGGGGCAGCCGGGGGGGGTCGGGCTCTGCTCCCAGGGAACAGGGACAGGAGGAGAGGGAACGGCCTCAAGTTGTGCCAGGGGAGGTTTAGATTGGATATTCAGGAAAATTTCTTCACAGAAAGAGTTGTCAAGCACTGGCACAGACTGCCAAGGGCAGTGGTAGAATCACCACTCCTGGAAATGTTCAAAAAACGTGTGGATGTGGCACTTGGGGACATGGTTTAGTAGTGGTCTTGGCAGTGCTGGGTTACTGGTTGGACTTGATAATCTTAGAGGGCTTTTCCAACCTTAATGAACCTATCCCTCTCTATTCAATTCTATTTAATCTATTTTTGTATTGACAAGGCAAACCAGATTTATTGTCCCAAGCTGCAACATCAACAGGAGGCTGCGGCCATCCCTGAAGAAACGCTCTGGGCTTGTGGGACAAGCACAATACCTGAATTCCTCCCAGCTGAAGGCCAGCCTTTGTCCCATACGTGGTGATCATTGTGTTTCAGGGTTAACAGCTCACTGAAATAGGATGGGGTCACTGAAATAGGATGAGGTCACTCCTTAGGACGGGGTCATTCCTGTTTCTCTGTCAGAGCTCTTGTTTTGGCTGTTCGTGGATTTAAAGCCATGAGGACTGGGAGATGGGATGCCTGGGAGGCAACCAGCGAGCAGGGAAGCTCTGGAAGACCCCGAGACACCCAGAATCACTCCTGACTCCAGGAACACGTAACCCTGAAGAGCTGTTTGCTAGAAACCCTCTGCTTCCTGCAGCGAGCGTGATGGCGAGCAGCTCATCCCCCCTCACCGCAGACACAGGGACAGAACCAGCCCAGCCCTTTGAGAAAACCCCAAGAACCACATCCTAAACCCGAATTTGAGGGCAGCCCTTGGGCTCTGAGGGCAGCAGCAGGGGCACTCACGTTGAACTCCTCCCGGAAGAGCTTGTTGTCGTCGGCCATGCGGCGATTGATCTCCTCCTCCAGCTTGTCCACGGGCAGCGGCGGGTACTTGCGGTTGGTGCTGGGGGAGCGGGCGAGCAGGGGCATGCTCTGCGGCTCTGCAAGGACACCCGGGGGTCACTGGGGCCACCAGCTGTGCCCCGTGCCCAGCGCTGCCCACCCACGCCCAGCTGGGCACGGGGACCCTGCGTGCTGCCGCTTTTAGGGTTCTGCTCGTGTTTGCACAGAGTGGTTGGGGTTGGAGGGGATGTTAAAGGATGGTTTTGTTCCAACAGCTTCCACCTGAACAGGCTGCTCTGAGCATGGTGGCACCTGGCTTGTGGCAGCACTGGGGTGGCAGCAGGGCCAGGGCAGTGCCTGTCCCCTGTGCTGGCACTGCTGGGCACCTCCACTCCTGGGGGCAGCTCTGGGCACCTCACAAAAAGACTCTGAGGGGCTGGAGCGTGTCCAGAGAAGGGAACGGAGCTGGGGAAGGGGCTGGAACANGCTGTGCCAGGGGAGGTTTAGATTGGATATTTGGGAAAATTTCTTCATGGAAAGGGTGTCCAGCCCTGGCACAGCTGCCCAGGGCAGTGCTGGAGTCCCCATCCCTGGAAGGATTTAAAATCCATGTGGATGTGGCACTTGGGGACATGGGTCAGTGGTGGCCTTGGCAGTGCTGGGGGAATGGTTGGGATTGATGATCTTAGAGGGCTTTTCCAACCCCAAAAAATCAGTGATCCTACAATGATGAACACCCTGGGATCTACACTCTCAGAGAGCCAGGACAGGGCATTGAGGACCAATCAAACCCCATCAACACTGGGGTTGGAGACCACCTCGCTTTGAATTCCAGCTTCTCCCTCTCTCCATGGGAAGTCTGGCACCAGCACTGGGGCACAATTCCCAGGAGGACACAGCAAAGGCAGCTGCTGCTTGTGCTGCTCAGCAGAGCCAAGAAAGGCCGTGTGAGGGTTACACCAACACAGCTGAGGGTTTATGAAGTTCACACCTAGGTTTAGAGTGATGTAAGATGGGCAGGGAAGGTCTCAGCAGCCAACATAAAACAAAAAAGGTGCTGAATTTCAGTTAGTGCTTCTCAGAAGGTGTTTGGTTGATGCGGAAGGAGCGCTGAAAAAGATCTGAACTGAGTTTAAGAGGCTTCTTCAGATCTTAATTTGGTGCCTACAAATGGATGGAGATGCCCAACTTCAGAGCCTCAGTGTCAGCTCTGGCTCAAAGCTCAGGGGCAGAAGAATTTAGACATTACACAAGGCTTTAAAATGGCATCTGTGCATGTTTAGGAGGTACAAAAAATGTTTTTATAACGAAAATAAGTGTATTCCCTGCTTTCTCCTGGAAATGTTAGTTTGGTGTCTACAGTAAGCATGAAGATCTGAGTTTTAATCAGAGAGATTAAAATCTGAAAGAACAGAGGAATATTTAACTACTCCCCAAAGATGTGTTTTTTCAAAAAAGGTTCTTATTTGAATCAAAGAAACACTGTGAAAACTCAAGAGGAATGTGAGGAGCTTGACTTTGCAAGTGATCACCCATTTTAATATCAACCACTTGAGGGCAAACATTTAGTCACTGGAACGAAAGCTGGGAAATAAACCTTCAGCCTATAAAAGCCTGCCAAAACCACGGAAAACATGGAACGAGGAGATCAGGAAACAACAAAAAATAAATAGAAATTAAAGAATATTTGCCTACAAGACGACGAGGTGGGAGAGACCCTGTGTGGCACCACGGGGACTCACCTGTGTCGTCGGTCCGGCCGTTGGACAGCCGGAAGGAGTTGGAGTGGCTCCCTGCCTGCTTGTATTTCTTGAACCTGCCAAAGGGAGTTGGAGTGGAAAAGTCAGTAAATATCCACCAGGAAGCCCAGGTCCCCTCCCAGATGAGAGATGCCAGGGTGTCCCACACTTTCTCATGGCGTCATGAATTAGCTGGTGGGTCCAGGAGGCTGCGGGACCTCTAAAATCCTGCCTGTGGGCAGAGGTTCTCTCTGAGCACATCTGGAACAGCTGCAGGAGCCCAGAGAGAGGTGGAAACCAGGAGGAGAAGCTTTAAGGGGACCTCTAAAATCCTGCCTGTGGGCAGAGGTTCTCTCTGAGCACATCTGGAACAGCTGCAGGAGCCCAGAGAGAGGTGGAAACCAGGAGGAGAAGCTTTAAGGGGACCTCTAAAATCCTGCCTGTGGGCAGAGGTTCTCTCTGAGCACATCTGGAACAGCTGCAGGAGCCCAGAGAGAGGTGGAAACCAGGAGGAGAAGCTTTAAGGGTGCCCATGACAGAGGATACCCCAAGGAGTTCCTGCTCCCCAGATCCTGCAGAGAACATAAAGCCCAGGCTGATCCATCCTGCCCCTGCTCCCTGTGCTTTTAACTTGGAGCAGCTGCTCCTGCTCCCTTCGCCTGAAATTTGGAGTTTTTGCTGAATCACTGGGCAGTGAACACAAACCCTTTTCTTCAGGGCTGGAAGCCAGGTGGGAAGGACTCAAACTCTGCTGCTGCCGAACTCCTGAGGCAAAACTCTCCTCAGGTTCACTGCTGTGAGGGCAGGCCTGGAGCCAGGAGCCAGAGGGAACTTTTCCACTGCTAAGGAAATTGTTTTTTCTTGCCTTTTTTTTTTTTTTCAGACTTACTTAATCACCAAACTGGTGAGTAAATGAAAATGTTTACTGCAGGTGAATAAAGACCCTCTTAGTTATGCTTTCAAGAGCTGGGAATGCTTCATTTTGAGCAGGGCAGATGCTTGGGTTTTAAAAACTGGACCTAAGACGGCTTTTTTATAATGCTGTAATTCCAATTACAGCATCACCTAACTCTCCTCACAAGCTCCTGCCACTCACAGTGGAAGATGTAGGCACAATGTGCAGGTTTGGTACCCAAAGCAGAGTTTGGATGTTGGATACTGCTTGATATCAAGATGGGAATTAAGGAATAACACAAGCAAAGCACTTTGTGGCTGTGATCAGCCTGCCTGGATTACTCAATCCATCATTTGCAGCCTCACAAGGAAACCTCATCTGCTTTTTTCCCCACACTGACACGGCTTCAGTTCATTCTACCCCGCTAAATGTGACATTTTGAGAGGCAGAACAGGAATTCCCTGCACGAGGAGCAGCTTTGCAGAGAAAGGAATAAGCATCATTCACCAGCTAACCCCAAACATCGTTTTCATTCATTGTCCTTCCAGGTTTCTTTTCAAAGCACCAGCTGTGTCAGCCTTTAGCCCGGGAGGCAGCACAAAAGGCTCATTCCTGTTCATTCAGGAATTGTTTCTGTCAAACAAGGGAATCCAGCATTAAAGCAGCCCTTACCTCAACATGTACAGAACAATAATAATAAATACTATGACTAGGAGGGAGGACAGGGCCACCATCACAGCTATAATCGGAGTCTCATCTGCAAGAGGAAGAGAAAGGTGTGGTTAGGGACACTGAAAAACATCCAGAGATGTCATTTAACAGGGCAGAGTTCTACAATTTCTGCTTGAAAACCAATTCTGATGATGATATTAGTGATAAAAACATAATAAATAATAAATAATATTAAGTGATGTTGCACTTTTTCACTCTGAGAGCGAAGGCAGAAAAGGACCTGAGCGAGCACCACGTGCCTCAGACACTCCCAGGTCAGATTAAAACCCGAAACCACCACTCAGAGCACCTCAATCTTCTCCAAGGGTTGGTCACTGCGAAGTTGTGACCTTGCAGATGAAAACTGATGGAGAAAGCTGGGACTGGGCTATTTTTGGGGTTTCTTCTGCACAACTGAATGTGCACATGGTGGCCCAGCAGCCACCAGTAGAAATTTCCTCAGTCAGCTGGTGATTAACAAAATTCTCAGCCTGAGACTTAAGGGTCCCGAGGAGTTCCTAACAGGCCCATGAGTTTGGTATAAAGTGATAAGGAACTTTTGATTAAAATGGGTGAAAACTGTGGCCTCTGTAAGATCCCACAGACGCCGCATTTGTAACACTGCCACGATTTTGCTCCCAGCTCCTTGTCAAACAGGACAAGAGGGCAAATCTTCCTGCTGCACCTGGGCTCTGAACGTCTCCAGGGTGAGATTTGGTGTGGACCAGGCTGCCCAGAGGAGCTGTGGCTGCCCCTGGAGCCCTGGAAGTGTTCAAGGCTGGATGGGGCTTGGAGCAACCTGGGCTGGTGGAAGTGCCCCTGCCCATGGCAGGGGATGGCACTGGATGAGTTTTAAGATCCCTTCCAACCCAACCATCCTGTGATTTGGTAATTATAGAACGATTTGGGTTGGAAGTGACCTCCAAAGACCATCTTGTCCTACCCTCTACTCTTTCCTCCCTGGAAACACTGAGTTTAGAGAGCAGGAGACGTCAGACACCTCCAGGCCACCGAGTGTGACCCGATTTGGCGCCCTTGCAGAAGCTCCTCAAGGGCACTGAGGAGTTCCTCAGGGGCAGGTACCTCACAATTCCCTTGCAAAAACACTTAGATTAGCCTGAAACATCCCCATCCTCCAGACCCACAACAGATTTTCCCCTTTAAAGAAGCCAGTTGTATCTCGTGCTGGAGGTCAGGGAATCAGTGGTTGGTGCTGGCAAATTCCCCAGCTGGGTTGGAAGCCAAGCAGCTCCAAGCAGGGAGGAGAATTGCCCTGAAGGGCATTTTTTCAGATCAAAGTGGATGCCAGCCGTGCCAGCTGGGGTTATTTCCATTTCTCATCAGCTCCCTCCATCTGAGGGGGCCACCACACTGTGTCTGCACAGCCCCAAAAGGCTGCAGGCCATGACCCCTCTCTCTTCCCACCTTCTGTGCATCCATTTCCCTGCAGATTCCTGCTCCATGTGTCTCACCAATTTCAGCCAGCAGATTTCCTTAGGTGGGGTTTATTTTGTCCACTTCTGAGCTACCCAGAGGTACCATTTCTGTGTTTGTACCTCTGTGGTGTGAGGTGTGGGAATGTTATTTCCATTAAAACATATGATTTTTGTGTAATGATTTCAAGGCAATGAGCCCGTGTGGCAAATAAAAAAAATTAAATTATCCTGGTTTTGCAGATCTTTGTCCTTCTCATCTACAGCCCTAATACACCGGCATCTCCCACAGCCCTAAAGGAATATATTGGGAATTCTGCCTCCTGCACACCTCAATAGGTGCCTGAGCCTTGGCATTCCCCACCTTGACACTTTCCAAAAGCAAGAACAGGTTGGTCTTGGCCCAACCACAGCCAGCCCTGGCCTCTCAGGGAGATTTCTGAGCACAGCCACCACCCCCATCCTGGCCGCAGGAGCAGAAGGAGAGCTGCCTTGCCAAAACCCGTGGTGTTAAGTCACCATTGGAGCACTTTTTTCCTGCCTTGGCTGGAGTTAAGCTCAGCTTAACCAGTGCTGAGGCACGCCGGAGCTGCCAGGGGCAGCGGTGGCTGGTGGCTTGTGAGAGAGGTGTGCTTTGGGGGCAGGGGTGGCCCTGGCAGCAGGGTGCAGATTTGGGGACAGGGGTGGCTCTGGCAGCAGGATGCAGGGAGTTTGGAGGGTTTGGGGTTTTTTTGGATGCAGATTTGGGGGCAGGGGTGGCTCTGGCAGCAGGGTGCAGATTTGGGGG
>VWZT01004390.1:142498-158718 GCA_013397055.1 Pachycephala philippinensis | reverse complement strand
TCTGGCAGCAGGATGTAGGGAATTTGGAGGGTATGGGGTTTTTTTGGATGCAGACTTGGGGACAGGGGTGGCTCTGGAGGCAGGGTGCAGGGAGTTTGGAACGTTTGGGGGTTTTTTGAGGCCGTTCTTTGGACACATCTGGCAGGGTGAGGAGTCGGAGCTCTCCCACCGCTAACGGCCCACCCAGCAAAGCCCGGGCAGGAAACGAGCTGGAGGTGCCCAGCTGCTCCCTCCGTGCCCTGCCAGCCCTGCTGAGCTGTGCCAACCCCCCCACAGCTCCTGCCCTGCTCCAGCCTCAGCCTGAGGCTTTCACGCTGCCAATTCACTTGGAAAAGGGACAAGGATTCAACCTTCAGCTTCCACAGCGCTGGAGCACTGAGTGCAGAGCTTGGGAGGCATCAGGGTGATTAAATCTTGTCCTGGTCCCTCTGAGGGGACACCAAACCCTCCTCTGGTGCTGGGGATCGTGTCCCAGCTGGAGGCTGAGTGCTCTGGAGGGGTTTATAGGCTGTTCCGTGCAGAAGGGAGAAAGCCATCCCTGCTCACAGCTGGCAACATCTGCCCCCAAAACCAGTCACAGAACGGTTTGGGTTGGAAGGGACCTTGAAGATCACCCCATTCCACTCTCTGCCATGAGCCAGGACATCTTCCACCATCCCAGGGCTGCTCCAAGCCCCATCCAAGCCAGCTTTGGACACTGCCAGGGATGAGGCAGCCACAAATCTCTGGGCATCCCGTGCCAGGGTCTCACCACCCTCCCAGGGAAGAGTTTCTTCCCAATATCTAATCCAAACCTACTCTCACTTCAGAAGGCATTCCCCCTTGTCCCACCACTCAATGCACTTTTAAAAAGTCCCGTATCAATATTAGCAATATTAATAAAAAATATAGTTAGGAAATCAGATGTATTCCCATTTTATATTTCTTTGCTCTCAGGAGCAAAGATGAACGACAGCAGAGAGAGAGCACAAAATCAGACCTGAGCCAGGCCAGATCCGAGGGAATTACACTGAGCATTTCTGCAGAGGCTTAGCCACAATTTCAAACGAGCTCCCTCAGACCTGCATCCCTTCCATTCCCCCTGCTAAATGTGAGCTGCCAGGCAGTGCTGCAGAGCATCTGGCTGCTCCCTGGACCAGCAGTGGGCTGGGTGAGCCAGGCACAGCGAGCAGCACCAGGCAGAGTTTGCAAAGCTGCAACACCCATCAGAGCCAGGATGGAAACACCCAGAGGCAGCTCCTTCCTCCAGGTGGGAGCCAGGCGGGCTCTGCCCGCTCCTGGAGTGCTGAAGCCATGAGTAATTGCAAATATTCTGGTAGAGATGCCAGTTCTCAGAGCTGAGAGATGGAAAAATGTCCCTAAAGTGCTGTTCTCTTACAAGAAATGGATTTGTGTTACTGCTTGCCAACAGAATGAAGGAGAATAATAATTATTCCCATCATCTGCAGGATGGGTTTGGATCAAATCGCATAAGTCACAGTCAATAAAGACAATTCAGGAGCGAAAAAAAAAACCCCAAAAGGAAATTTCCTGAATGGCTTCTTAGACTTTGGTCATCCAGCTCTGGGGACGTGCTGACATTCTCAGAGCAGGAACAATTTGTATCTAATAGGACATGTACAAATTGCAATGGGATTGTTTCGTTCTAAAAAGAAAAGCCCAACAGAAATTAAGATCTCAGCGTGTCACCAGCTCTTCTAAAGGGTTTGAGAGGCCTCGTAAAAGCCCATTTGGAAGTCCTAAGGAGAGCTCTCTAACAGCACAATGCTTCTGGAAACGTTTTTACTGACTAAAGAGCAACGAAATATAAAATTCTTACCTCTTCTGTCAGAGTTACCTGCAGGAAAAGAAAACAAAAGTCTCTTAGCAACAAAGGAACAAGACATTTTAATAAGTCAGGAAGGATCAAAGACCAAGACAGGAACAAATTTAGTAACTCCCATCATCTGCCTGTAAATCTTTCCTTTAAAACACCAGCTATAAAGCCAGGATGTTAAAATGAATTTCTGACTAAGGGAAAAGGAACAAATCCTGAGTTTTTATCAGCAGAACAGGGAGCTGAAGCCAAACTTAAACCAATAAACACAACTCACTGTTTAAACCCATAACCAGCAAGTCACTGGTGTAATTCATTAGCACTTAAACACCAAGAGATAACACTGGGGCATAATTTTAAGAGAGTGGCTGAGCCAAGAGTTCAATTAAGAGCAGCTGGGCTCAGGGATGGGGGTGAGGAGCATCCAAGGAAAGTCTCTACCTGCTGGGCTGGATGTCTCATCCAGAGGACACTGGAATAAACCTGTGCCAAGGAGAGCAGAGCCTGGCTCTCCTGGGGCACTGCTGCTGGCACGGGCACCCCGTGGCCATGATCTGGGTGTGGGGAGCTGCAGCACAGGGCTGAGGACAATCCTGGTGGCTTTGGACAAGGAGGAGCTGCCTGTGCAACGTGTGACCTTCTGCCCCAGTCCCCTTCTCCAGCACCACTTCATTCTTCCATTAACACCCACATTTCCTGTTAAAGCTAATGGCAAGGGCAGCCCTAAAACTGATTTTGCTCCTTGACAAATTACTCAAGATAAAGAAAGAATTAGGTTTGGTCATTTGTTCTCGGGACTGACATCAAGTGAGAAGCCACTTCTGGCGTTGATGGTGCAACGGCCAATGTGTCATGGCATACACCAGGGGAATTCACCTAAACCAGTAACCCAAGTCACAAAAAGGCAGTAGAGACACAAAAATGATAAATTCAGTCCCCCCACGAGCTGACATCATATCACAAAATCCAGATTTTAGCAGCACTTAAGGCTTTTGCTTCCATCCCTCCCATCTGAAGGCTCCATTTATTCCAACTTGCCCCACGAGTGTGTCTAAGGCTATGCCAGACTCCTTCACTCTGCAAAAAAGGATTTGTGTTGGGAAGGAAGCTGGGCGAGCTCAGGGGTGGTAGGACACTACGAAAGCTGGGTTGTGAACTTCCTTCAGCCACATCCCTTCCTCTGCTGGTAGCAAAGACAACTTCACTGCAGCTTCCTGGGCTGTCGCTTCCAAAGATTCCCAGAGGAAGATGCTCATCTCATGGACGTGCAGAGAAACCCAACAGCCAAAATCCCTTGGAAAATTGGTTCTTAAGGAATATACACTTGACACCTCCCTGCATTAACTCCACCATTATCTTGTTTCAGTGTTTTCTGTCCCACAACCAAGTTACCAATCCTGTTTTTCCACTAAATCCCAAGGTCCAGCAGTCACTGCCATCTTCCTGTTGCAACTCGGAGACACGCAGTACCAAAACTGGGTCTCAACAACACAATGAGCAAACCATGGCTGAAGAGTCACAGCTCAGCAAAGATTTCTGGTCACCTCAGCTTCTTTTTGCCTGATTTTTTGCTCTTAACCTGCCCTGAGCAGCCAAATTACACTTTATGGGGTCACTTTCCTGATGTGCCAAGAGGGGAATGAGATCAGGATGGCAACAGAGACAACCCTCTCTCATGTGGACTTTTCAAAGATTAAAATCACCCAAGTAACGGGGAACATTGATAATGTAAGGGTAGAATCACAGAATAGTTTGGGCTGGAAGCAAAGATTATCTGGTGCATCTGTGGACATCTTTCACTAGACAATCTTGGCCTAAACCTTTGGTCAGATAAATCTCTTCTGATCTGGGCCATTCAGGAAGTTATATTGCTGCGTTATCACCACGAAATTGGCCCCAAAATGGTTTCTTGCTCCGTTTTGCACAGCAAAACAAAAGAAGAGCAAAGAAACACACCCAGAGGCGGGGTGGCCTGGAGAAGAAGAGGTGGAGGAGGTGCCTACCATTGTGGGAAGCAGAAGAGGTCTCCTGTGTTGTCACCACCATGCTGAAATTCCTCTCCGTCGCCTCCGCCTCCGTGCTGGGGACGGTGGTGCGTGGAGCCGACGGCGTCACGCTGGGGAGCAGGGACAGGGCTGGAGGCACAGGCACGGTTGTCCCCAGGGTGGAGGAGGTGTTGAGGCTGCCAGTGGTGGCGTTGGGGGAGATCCTGGCGGCTGTGGTTGAAGGAGGCTTTGGCGCCGTGGTAGAAACAGTCCCTGGAGTGCTCATGTTGAGCCTGTTCGTGCTCGGCGTGGTCCCATCCTGAGGACCTGGCGTGGGAGCTTTGGTGGGGCTCCTGGGGGAGGTGGACACTGTTGTGGGTGGCTCTGAGAAGGGAAAAGCACAGGGGAACCTCTGTGAGATTCTTTTCTGTGACACTGGAAGGTTTGGATGCTGAAGATTCAAGTGACTGCAGCTATAGGGATAAAACAACCAACAGATCCCAAGCGCAGGACAGGGAATTCTCTGCACAGCAGGTGATGCAAATGTCATAAAAATATAACCTCAGCAGGGGCAGTTGATGGGGAGGCACAAACATTTGAGCCCCTGGAGGTGAGGATCAGTATCAGTCAGGGGTAAAACCTGTGGGCCCCATTTATGAGCACCTGAAGCTCATCAGTACCCTCTTTCCAACACTTTATGTTACAGTTACGTGGAGGGCAGAAGGAATGAGACACTGAGCACGTTCAGCCTCATTCCTTTGATCCTAAAGATGGGAAAAAGGAGAGATGAAGAGCACAGCTCACCTGTTGTAATGTTGTTAGCACCTACACTTATCAGGCCACTTCCGAGCAAAAGGAGAAAGAACCACAAATCCATGTTGACCTGGGGAGGAAAGCACAGAACACTTATTTAAACCCCTCATGCAACATCATCCCAAAATAATCCAAGGTGGGGAGGTCGCTATGCATCTTGTAGAGCTGGGAGGGAGGAGTGGAAGTGTGGCTGGAGTCCCTGCAGGCATCTGGATGGGAAGGATTGAGGGGTGTGTTCATATGACCCCAAAGGGAGAGCACACGGAGAGATCCCAGCCTGGTGGAGCAGCAAAGGTGTCCATGGAGGAAGCAGGGAATGGGTGAAATGAGGGAGAGCACGAGAGCAACAAGCTGAGCACTAAGGACAAGTAGCTGGTCTTAAAGGAGATTAATAAATTGTTGATACAGTGGTCTGCAAATGACTGCACTCTGAGCAGACTCAAATCCAATTTAGGTGAAGACCACGGCAAAGAGCCTCGATCCCAAATGCCCAGAACTGGAGGCAGGAATGAAGGATAGGTCACAGCTCTCCCTGGCTCACTGACACCTGGAATGTTACTGGGCAGGGGCAGAACACTCAGCTCCACTGGATTCCCCGTGCATGTGGACAGAACACCTACAAATAATCCAAGAGGATCAGCAGGCTCAGGCTGCACACCCGTCCTGTACGTGCTTCCCAGGAAACGTCCAGCAAAATTACAGGACGATGACATCAGTAAAATCATTTCCCCCAGCCCTTTTAAATACAAGATTTTTATGCTGATTTCTTTTCTCTGGAGACCTCGGAAAGCTCCTGAGAAGTGGCTATCATTATCTCCTCCCAAACACCTACGGATCCAGCGGCCCAGAGCTGTGAGATATCATCGTGCTGGCCAGGACAGAGCCCAGAGCTGCCAAGCCCAGACCAGCACGTGGCCAAGGGGCCTCTCAAGGACGGGCCAACACCTCTCCTGTGCTCCCAGCCCAGAGAGGGCTCGGACACAGCTCTGCTCCGTGCCACGGGCCAGCAGCTGCCACACAACTCCCGTCCTTCAGGCTTTTGTCCCGTGTCCAGTTGCATCTCCAGGATCTCCCGGGAGAGAGCTGTGAGATCTCGCTGCCAAGTCAACCTGAGGCGCCGCCAAGAACGGGTTTTATTCCCTCCCCCTCTAATCCATCTTGTGTTGTTTGTGCTTCTTCTATTTATTTAAATCTGCTTCATCTAGACCCATCCCAAACTCCGGGCAGAAGGACAACACTGAAGTCATCCACGCGCTGGAAACGCTATCAGCGATACAAGATCCTCCCACCCCACCCGGGAGTATCCTCCCACCACCACCACCTACTTACATGTTTTTCCTCCCCCTCCAAAAGAAAACCTGGCAAAAATCGACCTTACTCAGTGACCAAAAGGTCAGACAAACCCTGAACCAGAAGGAAACCAAGCTCTGGAGATAAGAGCTTTCCGTAGGCTCCGTCCACGGCCAGCCCTGCTGCTGCAAGCAGGGCAGGGCTTTCTCCAAGGGTCCCACTGGTGCGAGCAGTCAGCATTCCAGAGGGTTTCATCACCAGTTAAAATATCTGTCTGCATGAATTTGAACTGATTCAGGCCTCCTGTCACTGGTGACAGCAGTGCTGGTCCTGCAATGCCTCCCCCAGGCTACGCTCCAGGCTGGGATGTCGGGAAAAACCCACAACCAGTAGTTGCATGGTTTGATGACACGTTCCACTCTGGGTGATTAACACACCCCACTCAGCCTGGTCAGCCGCCTGTCAGAGTCTGAGATGAGCCTGGTCTACACAGGTTTGGATTTGGGGAGAAAATCCAATATTTCTAAGGAATAAATTCTTCCCTGTGAGGGTGGGGAGGCCCTGGCACAGGGGGCCCAGAGAAGCTGTCAATGGCCCTGGATCCCTGGAAGTGTCCAAGAACAGCTTGGACAGGGCTTGGAGCAACCTGGGATAGTGGAAGGTGTCCCTGCCCATGGCAGGGGTTGGAACGGGATGGTTTTTAAGGTCCCTTCCCACCCAAACCATTCCATGATTCTATGATCTTTGTAACTCGCTGCATGATGCGGATTGTCCAAGCATCCCACTGTGGAATCCCACAGAAATAAGGTGCTCATCCTGATGGGACCTGCCTGCAAAAGCAGGAGGAAGTTAAGCCCACACTGAAACTCCAGAGAATGAAAACGATGGCACTGAGATGCTCTGAAAACCTCACAAGGGCTGATGAAAGCACCAAGGTCTCATCATCGCAACCACTTCCCCCTCTGGGAGCCCATCACTGCCACAGCAAGGACACAATGGCAAGGGAAAGGGAGAGACCTGGATCTTCTGGAAGCACTGCTAGGAAAAAAGTGACCACTTGCTGTGATTTGATGAATATTTGCACAGAAACACCATTCACAAAGGTGGATGTGGCTCCTTTCTGTTCCCTCAACTTGTTTCTCAAAGCAAGAGTTCCCTTTCATTTGAGATCCCCATTCATTTGGGATCCTGTTCACTTGGAATTCCCATTCATTTTGAATTCTGTTCATGTGGCCTCTCATTCACTTGGGATCCCCATTCGTTTGGGATCCTGTTCCCTTGGGATTCCCATTCATTTTGAATTCTGTTCATTTGGGATCCCATTTACTTGGGATCCCCAGCCACTTGGGATCCCCAATCATTTGGGATTCCCATTCTTTTGTGGCTCTGTTCATTCGTGATCCTGATGATTTGGAATCCCATTCCTTTGGCACTCCCATTCATTTAGCATCCCATTAATTTAGGGTCCTTATTCACTTGGGGTCCTCACTCATTTGGGATCCCATTCATTTAGGATCCCCATTCATTTGGGATCCCACTCATCCCATTTCTGCTCCCGTTCCAGGCAAGCTGTGCCAGAGCCTCCCCACATCCTCACCACACTTTCCCTGGATATCAAAGCAGGACACAGAGGGCGTGAGGAAATGCTCTGCTCTCCATTATAGGGAAATAACCCACAAAGGATAAAAGATCTTGGGCTTATTTCCATGGCTGTGATTGCTACATGGATGAAAGCTGCAGGAGATTCCTGGACTGGCTGCAAAGCCCCTTTGGGATGGTGGGATGATCACAGAATCATTTAGGTTGGAAAAGACCCTTAAGCTCATCAAGTCCAGCCATCGATGAGGGTCCCTCCTTCGCTGAGCCGGCAGCGCAGCTCCGATGCCCTGGGATTACATCAGCGGGCAGGGAGCTCTAAACCCCCTTGATTCGACATTTAATCAGTTCATTGATCCATGAGTGGATTGCAGGAGGAGGAGAGGCTTGGCAAGGGGAGATAATGCTGGATTTCCCTGAGCCTTGCCCCGCTTTCGTGAAGAAAGCTGGATGCGGGCAGTCCGTGCAGAACCCGAGTTTTTATGGCTTTATTACCGAGACTGTCAGAAGGAACGGGATGCTGGGAGCATCCCAGCTCACCGTGCACATCATTACCCAAAAATCCAAATCCCGGGAGCTGCTCCTGTGACCGGCAATCAGCTGCCAGAGCTGCTTTATCACCTTAAAACCGGATGCGGAGCAGGGAGCAGGCGAAGAGCCCTGCGCCAGGGGAGGGCTGTGCCAGCCCAGCTCCCAGTTCCCAGCCCCTGCTCTTGAACACTCCCTATTCCCAAAAGCACCATAAATAAATGCCAGCGGTTCGCTGTTCCCCCGCTCCTTCACATTAAAGGCCTCCAGAGTCCTACCCCAAAGCTGGAGAAACCCGAGTCTCCCTTCCCCCTCGGCTCCCTCCCTGCTGGTTTCGGAAACGGAGAGGAAATACTTGTAATGTTATCAACATAAACACAGCTCTTGGCCGGCTGCAACATCCTGCGAGCTCTGCAGAAAAACACCCTGACGTCAGGGCGCCGGCTCTGCCCAGGAGAAAGGAGCCGGCTCCGGCACCGCTGCTCCGGAGGCTCGGGATGCTCGGCATCGTGGCTTCGTTTGAAACCTTCTTTTTCAAAGATCAGGCTTGGAAATCTCGATAATTGCCACTGGTGTGCCCATAAATATTATATATATATATCTGTATTTTTGTGTATTTATACGTTTATAGATATAGATAGATAGCGTATGTGCATTGCACTCTTCCACAAACTGCTCGGGATCTTCCTTATAGGAAAGGATTTTAAGCTGCAGGATGAATGTTTTAAAAGAAGCAGATCTCCTCAAGGTGATTGATGCCGGAGGGGGCAAAAAATAAAGGAAATAATATCTTTATAAAGCAATAAGTGGCTTCCAAATGCCTGCGCTGGTGCTACAGTGGGGGTCAGGCTGCAGGATCACCCCGCCGTGCTTCCAGAATGCAAAGAATTAGTGTTTATAGCTGCAGAAAGTGCCCAGATCCAACCCGGATATAGCCGTCCACAATCAAAGGCAGGATTTACCCCCACCTCTGACATATTCCTAATTCCTGGAAAATGAGGCAATCTTTTTCTGCGTGCAGTGAGGAGACACAACCTGAATTCTAACCAGCTTTCCCGGGACCCCAGAAACCCCTGCTGCCATCAGGAGGATGCTGAAAGGCAGCGGCTCAACTGAGACTGCCTGACTGCCTCGTGCCGGCTCCAACTGCAGTGAAAAATAAAAATAATATTCAGTTTTCCTTTTTATTTGTTGGCAGGGGGAGAGGGTGCAGAACTGGGAGCAAGGTTGGCTCTTTGAAGCAGCTCACAGTAGGGCGAGAACAAGCACGAGCATAAAGAAAGGGGAAAAAGGTCATTTTTTTTACTCTTTTTGGTGGCAGCAAGCCATCGGCATGGCTCAGCCACCCTGGAAAACAAACCTGCCATTCCCTCTCCTCCTCCCTGCTCCTTTTAAATCCTGTTTGTGGAGTTCCAGCCTCTCACTGGAGCTGTGATCCACGGCGGAGGAGTTTGTCTGATGGCAGGGCGACTTCATCATAACCCCAAAGCTCTCGTCTTGGATGAGATGAAAAGGATGTAAAAACACACATGGAATAGCCAAGGGCTACGGCGAGTTGGCCATCGCAGGGAGAGGAGAATTGAATTTAGGGAGGAAAAAGGGTTTTGTTGCACTAAAACGCAGTGACTAATTCCTCGCATGTGTCTCCGAAGCTGAAGCGAGGCCTTTGATGTGTCACTGAACATTATTCCCCCACCCTCTGCTTTTCCACTCTTCACCAGAAAAGATGAATCACAGCAGCCATTCACCCTTTCTGAAAATCCATTTAGTTTTCTTCTTTTTTTTTTTTTTCCCCTTCTTTTAAATAAACAGGCAGCTTCCACACGAGCGACAGCCCCTGTACGAACGGGGCAGGAGGAGGAGGATGAGCCTGTGGGAAGGGCCTGGAGCTTGGCTTTCTCCACCTGCTCAACCTTCCACAAATCCCTGCTTTCCTGCACATCAGCATTTGCTCATGGCATAGTTTGGAAGGCACCTTAAAGACCATCCAGTCCCACCCCCTGCCATGGGCAGGAACACCTTCCACTGTCCCAGGGTGCCCCAAGCCCCATCCAACCTGGCCTTGGGCACTTCCAGTGCTCCAGGGGCAGCCACAGCTTCTCTGGGCACCCTGTGCCAGGGCTTTAACAACCTCACATTAATGAATTTCTCCAGCTAATTCTGCGTTCTGGCAGTGTGAAGCCATTTCACCCTGTCCCATCGCTCCAGGCCCTTGTCCAAAGTCCCTCTCCAGCTCTCCTGGAGCCCCTTTAGGCCTTGGAGGGTGCTTAGAGGCCTCCCTGGAACCTTCTCTTCTCCAGGTGAACACCTCCAGCTCTCCCACCTCTCTCCAGAGCAGAAAGGCTCCATCCTTGGAGCATTTTCACGTCCTTCAGTCCAACAGGTGAACACACACTCATCTTACCAAGAGCAACATCATGATATGAGCAAGGAGAGAACCCAACCCTATTCCCACCTGGATTTCTGGGCACCTAGAAATATCTGTCACTGTTAGGATAATGTTAAAACCTGCTGGTCTGAACCAGGATGAGCCTTTCCTGTGGGTATGAACTCCAGATTCCATGGTGATCCTCTCTCAAAGCCCCCTGGCAGCAGCAACGTGTGTGAAGCCATCGTGGGGGGATGGAGAGGATCAGTTCACCAGCCAGAACGTAGAAGGAGGTTCCCCAAGCAGGTCCAAGGAGGGGATCCTGCCCCTCTGCTCAGCACTGGTCAGGCCACACATGGTGCACCAGGTCCAGTTCTGCCTCCCCAGGACAGGAGGGACATGGACACACTGGGGAGAGCCCAGTGAGGGGACTGGAGCATCTCTGAGGAAAGGCTGGGAGAGCTGGGACTGCTCAGCCTGGAGAAGAGAAGGCTCCGGGGGTCTCATCCCTGTCCATCAGCACCTGAGGGGAGGGTGCAGAGAGGACGGAGCCAGGCTCTTGCCAGTGGTGCCCAGGGACAGGACAAGGGGCCATGGGCACACACTGACCACAGGAGGGTCCCTCTGAACATCCTGAACACGTTTTGGCTGTGGGGGTGACCAAGCCCAGGTTGCCCGGGGATGTTGTGGAGTCTCCTTTGAAATATTCAAAATTTGTCTGGACACCGTCCTGTGCAACCGGATCTGGCAGCTCTGCTGGTGCCAGAGGTTGGATCAGGTGACTTCCAGAGGTTCCTGCCAAAGTCTATCATTGTGATTCTGTAACTGACTGTCCTGCAAACTTTTCAAAGAGCAAAGCTGCTGGGATTGAAGCTCATAGTGGAGTAAGAAAGCAGCCAGCACTGAGCAGGAGATTCTTACACTGTGCAGGCCGTTGGAAGGGATGCACAAGGATCACCGAGTCCAGCTCCTGATCCTGCACAGGACAACCCCAAAATCACACCATGTGCCTGAGAAAAAATCACAGCATGTGCCTGAGAAAAAATCACAGCATGTGCCTGAGAGCATTGTCCAAACACTTCTGGAACTGAAAAATAAACTGATGAGATTTTCAGCAAAAAAACCCCAGAGGAAAACAATAAATGTGGATGTTCTCGGGACATGAAACCGTTCAATTTCCTACAAAGATGCAGAAATGTTGACAGTGGGTACCAGTCATTGAACCAGAGAATGGTTTGGGTTGGAAGGGACCCTAAGGATCATCCAGCTCCAACCCCCACAATCAGTCCTCTGTAACTGGCATGTCAGACCTCACTCTTCTGTATTATCTTGCTTTTAGGAAAGAAATTTGCCCCTCTATGTTTAAAAACAAGCAAATACTAACGAAGAGCCTACAGACTTGGCGGTGTCATGCTAAAATTATGGACATAAAAGCCAGGGGATGAGGCCAGGAGAAGATCTGTGGCACATCTAAGACCAAGGCCCTCGAGGATCCTTGTCCATGGAGCTGCATGAAGGGCACCCCTGGCACAGCCACCGCCTGGAAACCGCCCGAGGTGCCTCGGAGGGGAAGAACTACAAATACAAATTATTTTCCTAATAATAATTTTCCTAGTAACTCTCATAATTAGGACAGGTTTAATTCGCCCTCAGCCACTCTTTTCTCCTGGCACCACAGATGTGTGATCACGGGAATACGCGCCCGTTGCTGCTGCAGAATAAACTGGGATGGCTTGGGGAATAAATTACGGAAGAGATAGAGGGGATGAAAAGCTTCCTGGGCTTGTAGCAGTGGAGGATGACCAGCTGGAGAGGGTTTCCCAAAGGACAGAGCATTGAGGTGGGACAGGTGAGAGCAAGAGAAGGAGAAGTTTAGAGAAGGAGAGCAGTGAGTTAAGCCTGAGGGAGCTGTCAGAGCGGGGAGGAGGAAGGTGAAGGACCAACTCCAAGCCTTCACCAGGAGGAAGGTGCTGGGATGGAGGGGTTTTGCTGCAGGTGAGGGATGGGAGGCATCAGAAGCTGTGCTACAAAAGGGAGAGGGAGGTGAGACCTCCTCTGGGATGATTAACACGGATCTGCTGAAGAAACGCCCTCAGAGCTTGTAAAAACCCCTGGCTAGTCCAAGACCACTCTTCTGGCGTGCTTTTCCCACGGGATCAGCACTACAGCTGCAACACGGCACCAGGAAGCGGAGAGCGACCGCCGGAGAGGCATGGGAGAAGCTGGCTCAACTCATTATTCCAAATCATTAATTAATAATCAAACCAAAAAAAGTCAAGGCACATAGGAACATATTTCCTTAAATATTCCATTCTGGGGTGTCCCCTCCTAAGTCCCAGGCGTGTACAAAGGAAACACGAGCACAGTTCACATACCAGCTATGAAAAGGACCGGTTGCTTTTGATGGAGGAGTCAGGATGAAGGATGGCCATTATTCAGCATGACAACATCCCTACCTAGCGAGATGCCTCTCGGAGAGAGAGAGAACGGTGCGTGGGGAGGAGAAAAGAGGCTTAAAATAAAAGAAACCCCCACAAAAAGAAATAAAAGCCCAGTGTTTGAGCTCAGCCCTTTCTGCAGGACCGGGATGAAGTCCCAGCTCTGCACCGAGATCGAGCCGGGGAGCGTTCAGGCAGCGAGGGCTCGGAGCATCCTACTCAAAACAAAGGTGTCGGAGGGGATCACTCGCATGACAGCCTCAAAATCTCATTACAGAGGCTCAGCCCCAATTAAAACGCATGCGTTCGGTCATGCAGCTTAATCTCCGTGGTTGTGCTTACCCTGAAATCCACCCGGGACACCTGTAGGTGCGGGGAGCAGCCAGCCCGTCCCACGGAGCAGCCCCCGGGCTCAGAAAGTGCCGCGGAGCCGTGAAATCACCGCTTTACCTGCGGTAATTCTGCACCGCTGCTCGGTTCAGCCCTGTTGCCACAGTAACACTTGTGGTGTAGCCGAGATCACTGATTATGAAACTAGGAAAAAAATCAGAGGCTGCTAATTAGGATATACTCCAGTTCTCCAAAAGCTCCATATTAATGACATTACGATTGCGAGCGCAGGGAAAACAGACGCCAGGAAGAATCACCTCGGTCAGCACCCGCGGCCAACAGCTGCTTTTTGGGTTTTTTTTTTTTTTTTTTTACAGGCAGGTCTTAAAAATTCAGCCTGCAAATTCCCTGTAAAATCGACTTGTTTTCCTCCTCTTTGAACAAACGTGCAAGACTCGGTGGAACAGTCTTTACTCTTTACATATATTTGCATGTATTAGACTGGGGAAAAAAAAAAAAGGGTTGAGGATGAGGTACAAATGGTGACAGCCGAAGCGGGGCCAGGGATGCTTCCCCTGCATCTCTCTTTAACTGTGTTTTTCTGTTTTCCAGATAAACCAGAATCATGTTTTTACCAGTGGCTGCGAGGGTTCATAAACAAGGTTTGCGAACGAGAGGAGCTGGATTTGAAGCGTTTTCCTCCCTGACTTTTGTGAGTGCCAAAAGCATTGTGAGGCACGTCTTCTGCTGAAGGCTTCAAGCTGAAAAGTCTGACTGGAGCAGTTGTGCTGCCAGACACAACTGTTTTTCAGCACAATCCACAAATAAGACATCGGAGCGTGTTTCCAGGTGGAAGGAAAATTGCCTGACAGGTATTTCTGGAGCTGCAAGCTGCCTTAGAAAGTCAGCTCATCAAAATGCCACGATTTTTCCATTTTCTTGGATGACCAACCTAGCGAGTGGATGAAATGGTGCTGAACATGTGGGATCAGGGATAAGAGAGTTCATGGATTTTATAGAGTTTATAAGAGCTTCCTATCCTGGAAGTGTCCAAGGCCAGGTTGGATGGGGCTTGGAGCAACCTGGGATTGTGGAAGGTGTCCCTGCCCATGGCAGGGGGTGGAATGAGATGGTCCTGTCCAACCTGGCCTTGAGCACTTCCAGGGATGGGGCAGCCACAGCTTCTCTGGGCACCCTGTGCCAGAGTTTTACCACTCTCATGGTAAAAAACTTGTTCCTTACATCCAGAACCCACCTTTTTTCCCTGCTTTGAGGCAGGAGAATAAGTGAGATTAATTTTTTTTCTCCAGCAGCATCACCTAAAGCCTTGAAAGCACAGTCCCCCCCCACTCACAACTGCGTGAAGAAGCAATTTCTTCTCCCACTCACCAGCAATACTGGGGAAGTGTTAGATGGAGTGTTAATTACCTATAAATGTGATTTGTGAGCTGGAAACAATACAAGACACCCACCAACCACCACATACAAGCAACTGGCCAAGCACGAGAGCACCCGGTCCTGGGCGGACTGGGATTGGCACGTTGCAGATAACAAATTAATACAACCAGTGGGATTGAGCTGCATTTAATGGTTTAGTTGGAGGTATTATTTCCAACCTTTTAATAGGCTTATTTACAGGAATTAGTCCTTTAATGCCGTGTGCTCGTGTACCCAGTGCAGCGTGAGCCGGCTGGATGCGACCACAGAGAGAACATCTGCTTTTGTGAGCATTTAGGGAAATTATTGCCAATTACAGGGATGGCAGGTGAGGGCAGCTGGGGAGGGAGGATCTGCCAGGAGGGATGAAGAGCCTTGCTGGAAGCTGATGTGAGCAGGAAGTTCTCTGGGAACATAAATATCTCGGCAAAAAGGAGCTGCTGCCCAGAGTGCCACCAAAATATCCTCAGCAAGGAAAGGATTTCCAAGGCCTGCGGAGTTTTGGGGTGACCCCTGTTATCATTCGCACTGTCAGCATTTTGAGCAGGTCAGTCTCCCAAATATTTCTTCTCATCAGCCATGTTCCTGAAAAATGACCACACCCTGCTTGCCTCCAGTGGCTCTACTTCCACTTTCATCTCTTTTCTTTTCTCTTTTCTTTTCTTTTCTTTTCTTTTCTTTTCTTTTCTTTTCTTTTCTTTTCTTTTCTTTTCTTTTCTTTTCTTTTCTTTTCTTTTCTTTTCTTTTCTTTTCTTTTCTTTTCTTTTCTTTTCTTTTCTTTTCTTTTCTTTTCTTTTCTTTTCTTTTCTTTTCTTTTCTTTTCTTTTCTTTTCTTTTCTTTTCTTTTCTTTTCTTTTCTTTTCTTTTCTTTTCTTTTCTTTTCTTTTCTTTTCTTTTCTTTTCTTTTCTTTTCTTTTCTTTTCTTTTCTTTTCTTTTCTTTTCTTTTCTTTTCTTTTCTTTTCTTTTCTTTTCTTTTCTTTTCTTTTCTTTTCTTTTCTTTTCTTTTCTTTTCTTTTCTTTTCTTTTCTTTTCTTTTCTTTTCTTTTCTTTTCTTTTCTTTTCTTTTCTTTTCTTTTCTTTTCTTTTCTTTTCTTTTCTTTTCTTTTCTTTTCTTTTCTTTTCTTTTCTTTTCTTTTCTTTTCTTTTCTTTTCTTTTCTTTTCTTTTCTTTTCTTTTCTTTTCTTTTCTTTTCTTTTCTTTTCTTNTCCCTTTCCCTTTCCCTTTCCCTTTCCCTTTCCCTTTCCCTTTCCCTTTCCCTTTCCCTTTCCCTTTCCCTTTCCTTTTTTCCCATCTGTTTTCTATCCATTTTTCTAATCTGCCTTTTTTTCACCTGTTTTCCTTTCCCCCTTCCATGCCCAAGAGAGGTGTCCTTATTTAAAGCAAAGTGATGCTGTAGGCACAGGTCACAGAACCACACCAAGCTGGGCACCTTCCATCATTGCTACTGCTATAAACACATTATATAAAAATGTATTTATGGATGTGCCCAGAAGGTCAAGGGAGGGGATTCTGCCTCTAGTGCTGTGTCCAGCTCTGGGATTCCCAGAGAAGGACATGGAGCTGCTGGAGCAAATCCAAAGGAGGCCACGGAGCTGCTCCAAGGGCTGGAGCCCCTCTG
>VWZT01004390.1:64487-142242 GCA_013397055.1 Pachycephala philippinensis | reverse complement strand
CTGCCCATGGCAGGGGAGTGGAACTGGATGATCTTTAAGGTTCCTTCCAACCCAAACCATCCTGTGATTCCATAATTCAGTGATTTATATATCTATAAACCTATTATAAACCTAATACAATATAGCCACTACAAATTATATAAATATTTTGCTATAAACCTACCATAAACCCCATATCACTGCAATAAACATATTTCCTGCTGTCACAAGATTGTAAGAACCAGTCCTGAACACCACGGTGGGTACAAGCCCCTGCTGATACCGACACAAAACCTAACGCTCAGTAGTTCTGAAAAATATAAAATTAAAATGCAGCTTCTTATCTTTGAAGTGATTAACCAACATCCTGGGACGACTGACTTTTAGCCCTCCCATGTTATTCACAATTCATCCTCTATTTTCATCTCCCCAACAAAAGGCTGAACTCAACTGTATTATTGTCAGCCCGGGCTTTTATCTCCAGCCTTCGAAGCGGTCAAGGCATGGGACAGAACAATGGCTCTCACAGGAGAACAAATACAATCTGAACAAAAATACCCTGTTGCTAAGGTCTGAAACAGCCTTTTTTTTGGGCACAGCCGGGTAGCTGGGAATTCCAGAGCACCCTATATATAAAAAAAGGGAGAATTAGGACTCGGATAGGGAGGGTAACCTGACACTCAGCACTGCTGCGTTCTTCCCTCCAGGATGGCGTTTAAAATAAGAGTATCGCATAAAACCAAAGCCCACGGCTGGGAGGAAAGCTGAAGATGGAGGAGCAAGGCCAGAGGTCCATGGAGATGTTGGCCCACACGGCCACAGCGCAGATGTTGGGCAGGTCCAGCTGGGATTTCCTTTCCAGGAAAGCCCCGACCCGAACCACAACGATTTCTCTTGTGAAATGCACCCCAAAAGCAACCACAGAGCAGCTGTGTGTGGTTTCTGCATCCTCAGCCAAGGGAGCAGCACCTGCTTCTGCTTTTGGGGTTCGGTAGAGAAATGGTCCTCCCCAGCAGCGTGTGGGCAAGGAACTGAGCCTGGCTGTGGTGCCCTTCCCACCAAACACAAGGGTTTCCAGGAGCGATACGGCTCTGGGGTCAGGAGTGACCCCAAGGTCAGGGAAAGCACGACTGACAGCCCTGGCAAGGGGCTGCAGGGTGGGATATTGGGTGAGGGGACAGCAGAGCCATGGTGGTCCAAAGAGGCCACCAGCCTCCCTGACCAGCCCATCTTCCTCCCCTCTAGATGGAGCTGCAGGAGAAGCCTGAGGTCCCTCCCTAAAGAGAAGGTGGAGGCATCCCATCATCTCCAAGAACAGAATCACAGAATCATGGAATGGTTTGGGTTGGAAAGGACCTTAAAGATCATCCAGTTCCACACCCTGCCATGGGCAGGGACACCTTCCTCTAGCCCAGGGTGCTCCAAGCCCCATCCAACCTGGCCTTGGACACTTCCAGGGATCCAGGGGCTGCCACAGCTTCTCTGGAAAATCCATTCCAGGGCCTCCCCACCCTCACAGGGAAGAATTCCTTCCCAATATCCAACCCTGCCCTTTGTCAGTTTGCAGCCATCCCCCCTCGTCCTGTCACCTGCAGCTCGGTGCTAGAAAGGAGAACGAGTTCCTGAGGCAATCACATGAAAACCAGCAAATTACCAGTTTAATTATTTCTTCCTGCCACATACCAGTAAAACGCCCATCACGGCAAATCAAAAAATACAGAGCCCCCCCAAAATACTGCTCCTGTCCTTTGGTGAGGCAATTCTGTGCTGAAAACCTGCTCAAAAGCCTGGAAGAGCTGCTGTGCTCAGGGGCAGCACAGCGGCAGCAGCTGCCGGAAGGAACAGCTTCTCTCAAGTGTTTGGAGATTGTGTTTGCACAGGGACCACAAATATTTTTGGACACACGTAGGCAGCGGTGAAGACGTGAATCCTGGCCATTTCACGTGCAAAACAAAACACAAAGAGGGAATTTCAAGTTTCCTTGATGGCAGCAGAGCTTGGACGGGTATGAAAGAGACAGCAGAGTCAAGGTAATGCTGGAATTCAGTTTAAATGACCCATTTTGCTTTTTTTTCCCAATAAACAAGGCCTCCCTGAGCAGCCATTAAACATCACCATTTGTCACTTAGATTTTAGTGATTTGAAAATAAACATTAAGAGGCTACGACAGAGCTCAAATCCCCCTGCATTAGGCACCTAAGCCAAACAAAATTATGCTGAATTAAATTCATTTCAATCCCATCCGGAAGGACAGAGCCCTCCACTCAGGTTGAATAATTCCAACAGCAATGAAGACGACAGCACCCGAGACATCCCCATCCTTGAAAGTCTTTGCTGTTCCTTTCACAAGGCTTTGAAAAGCAGCTTTCCTACAAAAACACCCATTTCCATCGCGCCCTGGAGAGCAGCATAATACACAGAAGGCTCCTCAGTGTTGCTGTTAAATAAGAGACCCCCCAAACCAGGCATGAAATGGTACAGGACACAACAGAGAGAGCTTTCTGTGCCCACACGGACACAACACCAAGTCTGTTGCTCGAGACCAGGACGGTGTTTGGCGGCGCGAGGGCCCGGCCTGACAAACTCATCTCGTTTTTACAGAGTCGTGGCATGGTTTGGGTTGGAGGGGCCTTAAAGATCATTCAGTTTCACCTCCCTGACATGGGCAGGGACACCTTCCACTCGGCCAAGTTGCTCCAAGCTGGTCTTGAATGCTTCCAGGGATCCAGGGGCAGCCACAGCTTCTCTAGGAAATCCATTCCAAGGTCTCCCCACCCTCACAGGGAACAATTCCTTCCCAATATCCCATCTATCCCTGCCCCCTGGCAGTGGGAAGCCATTCCCCTTGTCCTGTCACTCCATCCCTTGTCCCCAGTCCCTCTCCAGCTCTCCTGGAGCCCCTTTAGGAACTGGAAGGGGCTCTGAGCTTTCCCTGGAGCCTTCCCTTTTCCAGGTGAGCCCCCCCAGCTCTCCCAGCCTGGCTCCAGAGCAGAGGGGCTCCAGCCCTTGGAGCATTCCCGTGGCCTCCTCTGGATTTGCTCCAGCAGCTCCACGTCTTTCCTGTACTGAGGATCCCAGAGCTGGACACAGCACTGGAGGTGGAGCATCTTGAGAGAAGAGTAGAGAACAGAATTCCCTGCCTTGACTTGCTGGCCACCCTTCTTTAGACACAGCCCAGCGTATGATTCTCTTTCTGGGCTGGGAGCTGGCTCATTTTTCATGCACCAACACCCCCAAATCCTTCTGGGCAGGGCTGCTCTCAATCCACTCATCCCTCAGTCTGTTCTGATCCTGGGAATGCCCTGATCCAGGCACAGGACCTGGCACTTGGCCTTGTTTAACCTCATGAGAATCACGAGGCCCCTCTTCCCCAGCGTGCCAAGGTCCCTCAGGATGGCATCCTGTCCCTCAGTGAATCACCTGCACCCCTCAGCTTGGTGCCATCACTTTTGACTCCGTGCCATGCACCCTGAGGCCACCCTTGCTCAAATCCTCCTTGTTGCCCTTAGTCCAAACCAAATCCAGTTCAACCCTTCAGTGACACACATCCATCTCCGAGCTGTGCCCTGTCCCAAATCAGACACATTCCTGGATGATTATCTGTGGGATTGGTTCATCCCAAATGGGTGATGTTGTACCCCAAGCCATCCTTGTACAGCAGTGGGGGGCACAAATGCTCAGCTGAAGACCCCCTGCAATCCTTCCATAACAAAATGCAGGGATGTACCAAAGGGGAAGGAGAAAATGAGATGTCATTTTGGGATGTGCACAAGGCTGAAAAACAAAATCCTACAGATGGAAAAGGGGCAACATCTAATATAAAGACAAAGAAAAAGGGATGTTACAAGCAGTCAGTTCATTACAGGGTTATTTTTGGACACAGCAGTGCTGGGCTAAGGGTTGGACTCAATGATCTGAGAGGTCTTTTCCGACCTAAATGAGTCTAAGATTCTATTTCTACCTTAACAACACCCTCACGTTAGGGCACTGCTCTCAAAGGAACCATCTCCAAACAATTTCAGAGATCTAGACGTGATTTCCAGAAGTTCCTCGACTTAAATATGAACCAATATTTAATTGGTTCAGCCTCTACTCCTCTGTGGAGCACTTTCCTCTACTCCTCTCCCCCACAGCTTTACAGGCATCCCATGGGTTCTGGGTGTGATTTGCCTGGTTTTAAAACCCAAGTTCTCCAGATGTTATGGGATCTCTTCATATCCTCTGTACATCCCTCATGCTCTGATGTACAAATGCTTGTGCAGTTACACGTTTGGATGCTGACTGCTCCCCATCTCCCACTCTGGAAGCTGCAGGAAAGGCAGACGTGGAGACTTTGGAAAACATGGTGCCATCTTCGTTCTCAATTAATGAATTATCCCATCAGCAGTACAATAAAAGGATTAGCTCTGAAGTGTCCCTTTGCTGAAGGAAAGCCCCATATCTCCACCACCACTTTGCAGAGGATGGCAACGAGGACAAAGGAATCCTGAGTGGAATTCTGACCCCCTCCCAGCTCCAAAGCAGTGAAGATGACAGGCACAGCTCAGCCTCTAAAGCAGATTTTGCACCATTGGAAAAGACTGGAAAGGGAGAGCACAGGGCAAAGCAGGGCAGCCTCTGCTCTCTCCAGGTGGCCTTTCCTGGCAGCAGAAGGGCATTTCAGGTGTGGGATACTCTTCAACCACCTGGAGGAACCAGTTATTCATGGCAGATGCTGAGATAGTTATTAAAAGTCAAGGAAGGAACATCAGCAGTGGGGTGACTTTTAATCCTTGCCGGCGTGGACTGGAATTAAAATTAATGAGTTTGAAATGAATGGCCACCCATCCCAACTCACACCCCAACTCATCTCTGGCTGTGACATTAATGCAGAGACAGAATTAATCCAACACCATCTTCCCCCTGACCTATTTGGGCACAGAGATAAGACCCCCAAAAATACCTCACAATATCCAGCCCGGTGGCACTGCAATGGGCTGGTTTTTATCCCCACCACCGATGCTCCCCCTGCTCCAGAGGACACTCTGAGGGACAGCAGAAGCTGTAACATCTCTGAAAGCTGCTTTAGTACGAAGGGAAAGACCTGGAGGGAAGGGAAGGAAAGTTTCGGATTTGGTTGAAGGATGCAGCTGTTGCTGAGCAGCTTTAACTCCTCTCATCCCAGATTAGCTCCTCGGAACTCACCAGGAACTTTCCAGCTGTTTCACTTGCTGGAAAGATGCCACGTTTGTGTGTCAGACTAAACATCTGTGCTTTTAAGCCCGGGATTTTCAGATCAGATCTATGTGTTTGGAGGGGGAAAATAACAACACAAACTGTCTGTTAGGGGAGTTTCATTGAACAGAGCCACCATTATTTCTTCCTCCCCATCCCCCACATGACCCCTCCTCTTCTCCCTCCACATGCAAAGCGGTTCAACAGATTTCAGGAAAATGCAGAGAAAAACAATATTGTGCATTTTCTGTGGCCAGTTTTTCCCTGTTAAGTCAGAGAGGAGCTACCAGAAACACAGCCTGCAGCTGGCATCTTCCCCTCCGGCCTCACTGCTTCAGGGGAGCACCCAACTTGGGATCTGGGGTTTGAGGACCAGCTGGGTATTCCAGCATGAACTGGGAAAGGGTGCTGGTTTACCCCATGGGTGTGTGCACTCAGGTGTTTCCATTCCTGCTCCTACAGGGCACCCACTGGAAGAGATGACAGGATCCCTCCAGTTTTTGGCTTCTGGGCCTCCATGAGTCTCCACAAGCTCCACATCACTCCCTTTTCCACCCTGCCAGCTCTCCATCAGCCCTCGCTGCTGGAGCAGCCTTTGGCCCCTGCTGACACACATCCCCACCCTCACTTGAAGACAAGAGTTGAGCATTTCTGTGTTGACAGCTGGCTCTAATGACTCTCAGATGTTCAGTACAGCTGTGGGGACCACGATCTGTGCTTCTGGTCTGATCCCCCACCTGAGGAGCACCCAGTGGCCCACCATCATCATCATCTCGTGCCTCAGCATCTTTGTTCTCTCCCTTCACCTCCCTTGCAGGGAAGAATTTTTCCCCAATAGCCATCTAAACCTGTCCCTGCTGCCCAGCACTACTCCAGGCTTTTCCCTGTGTCCCACAAGATCCTCACGGGCCGACAGCATTTTTGCGTGGGGCTTTTGCTTCTTTTCCATTTCAAAAGACCTGAGATATTACAAGAGCTGGGATGTGGAACACCAAAATTGGGGGTTTAACAGCCTGGCAGGTAAAAACCATGAGTCACAAAGCACAGGAGCACTCAGGGACATCAAATTGCACAAGCCCTGCAGTAACTTGAGGACCCGGTGGGGCGGGAGAAGGGAAATCTGGCGCCTCTTGTTCACACCGAGTGGGTCCCTGGAGCAAAGTATTCCCAGAACCACACCTCTGGTACAAGGATCTGCTCACCTGCCATGAGCCAGCCTGGAAGCAGGTGACAAACTGGGCACCCAAGGACAGCGAGGTGTCCCAGATCTTTGCCATCACCTCCATCCTTCCTCGCTGCGCAGAAACTCTGCCATCAGGGAGCCAGATATTGTTTCAGCATGACAGAATAATGGCATCAGGATTCTGTGTGTGTCTCACTGTGCACCCACCTCCCCTCTCCCAGCCCGAGGGAGCTGCCACTCGGGCTCTTCCCACCCTTGTTCTAGAGGAAACCAGCGCCAGGATCAAAGGAGGCTCCTGGGTGAAAGGCTGATGCGAAAGGGCAGGAAGTGGAGAGGTGACAGCGAGGAGACGGGGGCTGAGCAAAGCGAGGAGCTGCTCCTTTGTGCTGCAGCCTCTGGCCATGGCAGCTGAGTGGCAGCACAGACGATGCTGGGGAGCAGAGGAAGGAGAGAGAAAAACACCTGTGTTTGGGTTGATGAAAATTCTGGGTGACTACACGAAAGGGAGAGCTCCTGCTTCTGCTTCTCCTGAGTGTCGCTGCTCTGGGTCATCCTCAGATGACCCCAGGTTTTACTGGGAGAGGAAAATTTGATTCCAAGTGTTATCCTGGAAGTCTTTTGGTTGCACTAGAAGGAAGAAGCTCTATTGGGAAGTGAAGCAAACACAATGAGGTCTCCATTCCCTGCTGAACCAAGCCCTGGCATTCCCACGGAATGGACTAACAGAAGTGGCCTTTTTCCTTCCTCTTCCCCAGCAAAATGAGAAGCATCTCCAACCTTTGGCTATCCCGTGCCTACCAGGACATCTGTGGTTTGGGTGGAAGAACAACTAAAGGTTTCCATACAACTCCTCATTCTCCCCACACATCCATCTATCTCCTGTGTGGTTTGGGACCAAAATCCACGTTAAGGCAGACAGAAGTGGATTTTAAATTTTTTTTTTAATGGCTCCTTTGCAGTGCTCTGATCCTAAGTGCTCTCAGCAGCTCTGGGAGGACAGATTCCAGCCTGCTGCTTGTTCCTATACTGAAGGAGAGAGGAAGCCTCTCAGCGATCTGCATCACCTGCTCATGGGTGTTCAAAGCCTTCTGTTCACCTTGGACCACGTCACCCCAGCTCTTTTCAAGGAGGACTCCCTGTGAAAGTCGGTTAAAGGCAGGGCCAGGCTGTATTTACTTTGGCACCTGACTGCCTTCCAGAGTCCTCCCATTTCCTCCCTGAGTGATTAATTAATAGCTTGTCAGTGAGGAGAGGAGGAATAATGAACTTCACCCCTTTTTCCCAAGTCCTTTGCCACTGTGGCCAATCCCTTGTCCATGCCCAACACCTGCAGTTTGCCAGAGTATTGCAAAATACAGAAGCTACCAATAAATACCCTGAAATCCTTCTTTTGGGATGTTACAGGGATTAAGCTGCTTCCAAAGATGAGACGCAAGGTCACCCAGAAGTGCTGGAGCTGATAAACAGCCCCACAACCACTTTATTTATAATCTGTGCCAAACAAGTCCAGTAGATCAGAATAATGCTCAAAAAGGTGAAACACCTGTTATATATCATTCCCAATGTTCCTGTTGAGGAAAAAAAAAAAAGCCATCACTCCTTGCTGCTGCTGCAGAAAGCTTTAATCCTGGGCTCCGTGAACTTTCCATCCCAAACGCGGCACACCGAAACACGCCGCTGTCCAACTGACCCATTTTTTTCCTTTACAAACCGGGTGAATAAGGACAAAACCTTCTCATTTTCATTGAGAAAACATAATTCCCTCTAAGCAAGGTGCGATCCCGGCCTCGCTCTGCCGACGGCGAGTCCCCTCCTGACCTATTTACGGAAGTGCTGCGGCGAGGATTTCTGCGTGATCCGCCGTGTCAAAGCCTAAAATTACACTGCCCTACAAAGAGCTGGGATAAAGTGACCCCCCTAAGCAAACGGGCTGCCAGGCTTTTATCTTCCCCCCATTGTTGGCTGACGCTGGAGCGGAATAATGAGACGATGCGGGGCTCTACGGGGCACGATTGGAAAACTCTGCCTTAGCAACTCAATTGTATCCCTGATGCCTGCGCTGGCTTTTATACACAGCTACTGGTTTGGAAAGCTGCTTCTGATTTCACACTCACTCCATAAAGCTGCATTTATGATTTTCGTCCACTTATTTTTGCCTGGTGTTACGGTAAAGGGAATAAATTCTGGGGTTTGGGGTTGGGAAGGAGAAGCGACTTTAAAAAAAGGCTGGTGGGGGATTGCTCTGGTTGCATTTTCGTGCCCTTTATCCAGTCTAGACATGAAAGTCTCAGGACACAGATGATTTCCGCCTCTCTGCAGAGGCTGTGCCATAGTTATTACAAAAAGGGGGGATGAAGGGAACAATAAGCACCAAGACGTGTCTAAAATTAGAGGTTTACAAAACAATCTGAGTTTACAATATCCCCAGTACAATAAAAGCCAAGAGCGAGCGGGCCAATTATTTAAAAACTGCAGGATAAAAGGGAACCTTGATCAAAACTGTTATCAGGGGAACAAATCTATCTTTATTGTGTTGCAGTTTCGCTGCTGACTGAAATAACTTTTCTAAAATTGCCATTATGCTGCTAAGAATTAGCTAAATAGAAACAACGCACGAAAATCCCACTGCCTCGCCCAAATAATCAACATGACAGCAGCCCACAGTTCTTCCCTATTTTCTGCCAAGGTTTAAATTCCAGTATGGTTTTCCCTTTATGCACCTTTGCTCATCACACAGAAGATGGATGAGTTGATTTCCATGTGATCTTCAGTTAAATTTGCATTTTGGGTCTCAAGTGGTAGCAAAGCTGCAGTTCCAGGACTTTAAGTGAATGGGTAAATTAAGAGGAAAACACCAAAATTGCGTTTGCCTTGGTGTTGTTATTATTTTTAATATTAATCTTAAACAAGGAGCAAAATTGATACAACAGCGGTGCCAGAAATACCATCTTCCTTCTGCCAGGGGAGATGAAAATGTCCTTTAAAATACTGGGGGGAAATAATATTTGCAAATCACTGCTGAGAGGAGGGATGCAAAGCCAGCAGGGGATCGGAGATTATGCAGCATCCAACTTCTGCTGTCCCTGACCTCTGGGGGAATTCCGAAGGAATTAGGAGTTGTCAAGGGGATAAAGTCACTGTCAAGGAGAACGGACTTTTCCTTTGAAAAGCCACCTCTTCTTCTGAGGGAAAACCAGATCCTTCAGAAACCTGACCTTGCACTTGTGTGAGGGAGTGAATGTGCTCTGAGCGCAGATCCAGGGAAGATCTCCACAGGCTTCTCCTCAGGAGAGGACAGCGGAGCTGAGGTTCAATTCCTGAAATGGAATAAGAAAATACGAGCCCCAAAGTGCAGAACCCAATAAAGATGGGCACTGCAGTCCCCACGGACTCAAAACCAGGCACACCCACCCATGTCTCCAGAACAAACAGAACCACGGAGTTGTATTTGCTCAGCATCCCTCTGCTCAATTGCACTGCACAAGTTGCTCCTTTATGCAACGCTGCACAATCCTCATCCTCCCTGCTCCAGCTCTCTCTGTCCCAAGAATTCACATTCAGCACTAAACCAAACTCAATCCATCTCCGTCCTAAATGCTACACACAGTCCACTCTCTCACCTTCTCCCTTCTCCCACGTCCTACAGCTGTTTCCTCCATCAAAACCATCCTTCCCAGGTAAGAAATGATTCTCAGATCTCTCCATTCCTCCTTGGAAATCCATACCAAGTCATATATCCTTGCTTTTCTTCCCATCAACAGGCACAGCACCCACCCTGGTAGATAAACAAGGTTGGTGGCAAATTACTCGTGACCTTCAAGCCATGATTCAGCCACACCAATGCCAACAGCCACATAATTTAATGTTACAGCTGGGTCAAATCCTAACCGGCTTCACAAGGTTTTCTCATCACCACCCTGCACGACGACCAAGGGGATAAAAGAGGGGAAATAAAGAGTTCATGGCCAGTGATAGGTTGCCCAGAGAAGCTGTGGCTGCCACATCCCTGGAAGTGTCCAAGGCTTGGAGGGCTTGGAGCAGCCTGGGATAGTGGAAGGTGTCCCTGCCCGTGGCAGGGGGTGGACTGAGATGAGCTTTAAGGTCCCTTCCCACCCAAACCATTTTGTGATTCTACAATGATACATTCTGCCCCAAATTCTCCCCCATTCTCAGAGTTCTGTCCCATGGAGCAAACAGGAAACAGGATCTTTTGTGGGTGAAAGCAAAGGAAAAGCTGTTCAAATCTCAGTGGAACAAATTTCAGGTCACAAGGTCCAGAGCTGACACTCCACAGACACTGGGATGTTTTGGGAGATGCCTGAGTTGCAGCTTCAGGGAAGGTGAAGAGCACTCCCTGCAAAGAGGGTTACACCCTCCTAAGCCTAGAAAAGAGTCACAGCAGGGGATAAAAAGTCTATTTTAATTGAAAAGATTTCAGAGTAGCAGAATCACAGCCCAGGAAAACAACAACCCTGTAAGCAGTGAGCGATCCCTGAGGCCACCACAGTCCCCAGTCCAGCTCCCCTCCCCACCTCTGAGCAGCAGGAAATGGAAACCACATGGACTGGCCAGGGAAGGGATCAATTAGATCATTAATTACCCACCACGCAGCAAAAACTGCTCCCCACAAGAAATTTCCCCAATTGCTCCATCCAGTTTCACTTATGAAAGTCCAAAGCGATGGAGTTTCCAGCTCTTCTCCTGGGATATGATTTCTCCCTGCAGGAAGCCTTTCCTAGCAAGACTTTCCTTTTGAAAATATCTTCATTTCAATTTGCAGCCCCCGTCTCTCTCCCCTGCCTGAGTGCATTTATGAACTACACTAATGAAACAGATTAATACCAAAAAAGGAATTACAATTTAGGAATAAATTAGTTTGTTTTCCTTTTATCCTCTACCAAAAACCCCTCAACATGTCAAAGGAAGTCTGAGTCTCTCTGAAATCTTCCTTTTTAAATTGGTCCCACTGCTCATAATTACACCTCCCCTCTACCCATACAAGTTACTTTGCTTTTCTTTCCCCTGCTCCTTTTTTTAGGGAGGAGGGAAGGAAGGCAGAGAAAAGAGTAAGAAAGGGTGGGATAAGGGGAGAGAGGAGAGGGACCCATCCCATCTGATCAGCCTTAATTGCTTGCAACACTCCCCAAGTGTATGAAAATGAAGGTTATGATAGTGGTGTTGCCTAATGAATATTCCCAACTTCATTCCAGATGCAGGATCTGAGTTTATCCAACAATCAGGTTTTCTGCACCAGGAAACAGCTTCCACTTCCCAGAAATACCACGGAGGAGAAAGGCTGAGACGTGGCCAAATTGTGGGCAGCAGCTTGGAGAAAAAAGGACCAAGGGCTCAAATGCTGCTCCAAAGAAATATTCTTTGTTCACAAAAACTGGAAGGGCTGCAAGAGATAAACAAACCCCAAATATCCACCAGGCTGGAGGTTAAGCACATGCTGATAAAGGGCATCAAAAATGCAATGACTTTTCCACTGAAAACATCCTAAAAATCACTAGATCGGAAAACTCTACTCCAACCACCATCCTATTTCCCCACGGGATTTTACACCCACATCTGGTGGTAAAAGCTATTCTAATTTATTACAAAAAATGGTTTATTTTGGGCTTGATCATCACTTCAGCAAATAATGACCCACTGGATCCAAGAGCCTTCTGCTACTTCAAGGTCCTCCCTCTGGGACAGGGACACCTTCCACCAGCCCAGGTTGCTCCAAGCCCCATCCAACTTGGCCTTGAACACTTCCAGGGATGGGGAAGTACAGGGATGGGGAATTACAAGTCATTAAAGGCTCTTCCCACCCCACAGGTGTTCCTGCTCCCACCAGCTGGTGTCCAGCCCAGCTCAAGCTTCACTTTTAAAGGTCTCCACTCCTGTCAGGAATTCTGCTGGCTGTCAGGAGTTTTCCTGGATATCTTCATTCCCTCTTGTTCAAAAAACATTCAACCATGCGTATAAATCCTTGCTGCACAAGGATCTGAAGGTTAATGGGAATTTTTTAGGCAGGAGGGCTGCTCCAGGTAGGAAAACCCATGGAGGGGGATGTGAGGGAAGCTCGCACTGCAGAGGAACTCTCTGCTTGCTTCAGCGGCAAAGTTTAATTCCCACCCTTGTACAGCATGTTCTAATATTTAAAAATATTCAGCTGACTTCCACATCTCCTGTGCCCTTTATTTTTCTGACGGCTTCTCCCGGACGGGAAGTACGGGAAAATCCAAACTGCAGCAGCAGAGCAAAGAGCCAGGAACCACTGCAGCCACTGACCCAGGGCCAGCTCGGGGGTGTTTTTGTTTAAAGCACAGCTTCTAGAGAGCTGTAAGAATAAATATATATTCTAAACCCTCTCACACTTATTAGAGGTCTAAAAGAAAGCAGTTTTGGAAACGGGAAATGCATATCCAAAGGGAAAGCCGGAGCACACGGAGGCAGCCTGCCTTTCCCTGGCTGCACGTCTCCCTTTCTTGGCTGCAAGGAGCAGCAAGGAAGTGATTATAAAGCATTTATTTGCAAAATCACAGCCAATAAATCCAAGAGCAACAACACCCTCCCTCACACCGCTCGGTCCTCGGGTGGGGGGGAATGAAGGAGAGCTGTAGGTCTGACCAGCAGGCAGGTGCAGGGAGGGAGATCTTCATTCCCAAGCTTTTTGGGAAGAGTTCAAACCTATAAATTGGAATATTCACCCAGGCTGCCCCTCACCTCTGCTGTTTTGCAGCCCTAGAAAATAAAAAGCCTTAGAAAGGCAATGACGGTTGGGAAATGAAAATGCCTGAAAAGGTTAAAAAGAAAAAAAAAAAGGACTGGGCTGTTGAATGAGGAAATGAGTAAGGGAGAGCAAGAGAAAATAAAACGGTACAGAAAAAGCCATCTAAATTCTCCTCCCCTTTCCTGGATACAAATACCATCACAAGAAAACCGTAGGAAGCGAATCTGACTGCTTTGAAAATCACTGAGGTCAAAAGCCCGACAGAAGAAAGGAAAAAGGATTAAACAAAGGGATGATATAATCTATCCAGCTATAATTCAAACCTTCGAGGTATAAATAGCTCCACTACAGGGCTCAAGTCAACCACTAATTTACAGTGCAATCAGGAGGGGGAGGCAGATCCCCATCCCCACAAGCAGATTAATCCTTAATTGCTCATTTTTGCATTTCTGACACCTTTCTTTGAAGTACCAAAGCTGGTACCATCTCACAAAAGGCGCTGGTGAGCCTGAAAATTGGAGAGATGAGCCTGGCTGCTGCTTGTTTGGGGCCCTGTGCACAGCCCCAGATGCTTCTGTGGGTCCCCCGTGCAAAGAAAAAAGGGGATGGCTCAAATCCATGGGGATAGGAGAGGATCAAAGCCAGAATTTGCCAGTTTGACACAAAGGGAAGCAGGACTCGCACGATGGCTCGTGTTTCACCCTGTTTTTCCAAGACTTTAATTGCAGATAAACACTTACTGGGATATTCAAATACTTGTGAGCACTTCAGTGGCTTCAGAGGCTCTGTAAATCCCTCTGGGAATTCTGGTAAGGACGGGGTGTAAGATGTGAGGCGAGAGGAGCAGGATCATGAGGAGCATCAGCTGGTGGGGATGGTGGCTTTCAGAAGGGGACACCCAACCCCTTCTCCAGAGTTGTGCCCTTCCCACTTGATTTATCTGGATCCATGTGAGGAAGGCAATGACAGTGATGGAAATGCAACTGTAGGGGGTTTCTTCAGTCCCTGCACACATCCTCTAGGCAACTGCACCAATTTTTAGGGGAGAAATGGCTTCATTCTTCACCACATTGATGACTTCTGAAGTTCGGTTTGAGAGCATATCCCTGGATGTGCCTTTGGGAGCCCTGCTCTTCCTGTTCTCCTGTGAATCCCAAGTTTCCAGGTGGAATGACTGTGTTTGATGCTTTCCAAGTGATACTGGCTGTGTCCAGACAGCCCCTGCACGCCCTCACGTGTCCCGTGGGTTAATTAACCACTCTGCCCCTGCTAATGACCCTCACTGCATCCCAGCCTATTTAAATGGAATGAAAATATCATCCTAGAATCAGAATCACAGAATGGTTTGGGTTGGAAGGGACCTTGAAGATCATCTCATTCCACCCCCTGCCATGGGCAGGGACATCTTCCACCATCCCAGGGTGCCCCAAGTCTCATCCAACCTGGCCTTGGACACTTCCAGGGATCCAGGGGCAGCCACAGCTTCTCTGGGCACCCTGTGCCAGAGCCTCCCCACCCTCACAGGGCGGATTTCCTTCCCAGTATCCCATCTATCCCTGCCCTTGGTCAGTGGGAAGCCATTCCCCCTTGTCCCATCACTCAATCCTTTGTCCCAAGTCCACCTCCATCTCTCTTGGAGCCTCTCCAGGCACTGAATCCTCCCCTTCCCCTGCTGCCCACGCTGTGGGATCAGCCCAGGGAATGGCCAGGGCATGTCCAGCCTTTCATCCACCAATATCCCCAAAACTTTAAGGGCTCCAGATCCCATATCCCTGCTATTTTCTGCTGATGAGATACAGCATCCAACATAAAAATTCCTATCCTGTAACACATCAGACTTTGTTTAGCCAACAACTTTCTCCTAACACCATCTCATCAGTCACTAACCTCGGCTGTGCCCAACCTCTGCTACACAAGACTTTGACTTACTCCTTCTGGGAAGCATCCAGCTTGATCCCACGATCAGGAGTGGTTTTTTGGTGTCCCAGTGGGTTATTTCATTAGGATGTGCCCCTGGAAATTGTATTCCAGGCTGAGTGTGCAGCTAAGTGGGAAGAAAGACTTCTCGATGATGCATTTTCCTACCAAAATAGAAGCAGCATCTTTAAACACAAACAGATTTCAGCTTCCAGCACGACAGTCCCGGGGCAGGAGACTGAACCAGCTTTAACTACTGAAGTCACACAGGGAAGAATTTGTGAAAAAAAAGAGTGTGGTTTCTGTATTACAGCAGCCACGTGCTCCAGATGGATTAAATGCCATGTAGGCTGGTGAGAAAAAAAATAACTTTGCTCCTCCCCCGAAACAGAAGTTGGGACAATTCACATCAAAACTGGATCAAGCACAAAGCAAAAGTCGCCAAATGCTTCAAAAGCAGCGAATTGTACCAAATTCAGATGTTAAAGCATCACTGGGAAAAAAACCCACAACACCCTGTGGTATGAAACTCTGAAAATGTATGTTAAAAATTGTGTAACAGAGAATTTTTCCATATTCTTGCTCCCAAGAATAAAGACTGGGATAAAACAACAGCTGAAAGGGCTGAAAGTCGTCTTGCTGTGAGCCTTTGTTAATAAAAATCAGAGAATGGATGAAATCATTCAAGCTGAAAGGCAGAGCAAATGTTTTAAAAGGTATTTGCCTTTGAAAAGGAAAAATCTGCCTCACGGTGAAGAGAAGCAGCAAATCAGTTCACGAGATTTCTTTCCTTTTGTGACAGGGAAAATTTATTAAAATTACGATTGCTGCACAGGAAAATAAATTCATTTCATTACAAGCAAGACATGAAACACTGAGGAAGAATTTTTTCCCCTGCTAAGGCTCAAGGCCCAGGGCTGTGCCCATGAGGTGACACAGCAGGGATGCCCAGAGCACAGTGTGGGGCCCAAAGGTGAGGCTGAGCATCCTGCTGAACCTCTGCATCCCATCCCTTAATGAGCATTTCCAATTAAACACCTCTTACAGGTCAATGATGGACTTCAGCAAGCTGACAGCCCTTCCAAAAACCCAGAATCAGCCACTTTAAAAACAATAAGAACTCCTGAACACCTGCCTGAGGGATGAACAAAGCGGTGTCTAGCAGATATTATCTTTTTTTTATTTAAGGGCAAATAAAACCGAAGCGGGGAGTAGATGTTTTAAAGCAGTTAATGCAGAGCTGGGTCGCCAGCCAACATCTCACTAAAACATCTTCCCAAATGGAACATTTCAGGCCCTATTCAAAGCACATAAAAATAAAGAAATAGGTATTAAATAGGTTTTGATCGAGCCTCTGGCTGCTTGGGAAAAGGACTTTGAACAGATTCACCCGTGAAGCAAAACAGTAGCTGGGAAACATCCTCCTGCAAAGCTGACCTTCCACTGATCAACTGCCTCAAAACCAGTGCCATACTGGGATTCCCAGTTTGTTTTCACGCTGTGGACACCGGTTAGCATCCCTGGTGAAATATCTGAGGGTGGTTTCAATGCTGCTGAGGGCACCCAGGCCGGGCAGACCACAGTGGCAGCCGAGGAGGAGAAAATTCATTTCCTGGGACCTGTCATTTGAGGAAACAAATCTCCATCCTGCCCAAGGTGTGTCTGAGCTCCGAGACAGCCCAGCTGAGCCTCTGGCAGCTCTGGAAGGAGGTGGAGCAGCACCAGAGTGTGGGTGTTGAGGTTTTCTTGTCCCCCAGCACCCACAGGGTGCTGCAGGACCAGGGCTCTGCTTCCCTTCCCCAGCAGCCTTTGGAGATGTGGTGACCTGAGGCAGCTGCAGGCACTGACCCACTGCAGCTGGAGTTTCAGGTTGGTTTTCTGACAGTAACTGGTGTCTTTAGGGGACACCTGCTGTGGCAGTGTCCTCTCTGCTGAGTTTTCACTCCAAGACAGACTATGAAGATAAAAATCCAGCCAACACCACCCTTCATGGGGATCCCAAGGTGTTTCAGCCATTCCTGAGGCTCCTTGAATGTTCCAGTTTGGGGAAGCATTAAAAGGTGGAGCTCCAGCCCTTTCAAATAATTTGATTTTTGCTCAGGTTTAACTCTTTCTGTCCAGACCCTTCACACTGTTCATGGTCACTGCCAAGAAACGTGACCAAGAATTGTGAATTTTGAGTTCATCTTTGGGATGAAGGCAGGGAGACAATGAACATCCCAAACATCCCAGCAGGTGCCTGCTGAACTCCCATCATTTCCTCCCACACATCTGAGTCTTCTTGCATGGATTAAAACACCAACACAATGTGAATCCCAATCAAATTCTCTCCTGGAAAACCCAACCCAGCTTCCACAGCTACTCCACCACTTTTCTGCTGCTTAATCCCTTGAGCCATTTCCCTCTCTTGCAGAGCTCTCACCTCCCCACAAGTTTTCTCTGCAAGGAGGAACCTTAAATAACTAAACCCAAACGGGATGCAGCTGCAGAGACCCTCCTGCTCAGCCCCACCAGTGCCTCAGAAGCTCAGACGTCAGTTTAGATCCCATAACATCCACTCGTTTTGGGGGAGAAACAGCAACATTTCATCCTCGAAACTAGTTTGTCTCAAATACAAAGTTTTTGGCAAAATCGTGGTCTTGTTCACATGATCTTGTTGATTTAGCAAGCTGGTCTAGTGGAAGGTGTCCCTGCCCATGGCAGGAGGTTGGATTACATGGTCTTTAAGGTCTCTTTCAACCCAAAGCATTTTATGGTTCTGTGATTCTATGATTCTGTGACTTCTCCACCCCCTTGTACAAGACTGGAAGCAGGCCATAATAATATTTTTTGTTTGTTTGCTTTTTAATTTTTTTTATTATTATTAAGGAGCAGGTCTAGTTGAATTTTGAACCTACAAACTTCCTCCAGAGCCACAGCAGTTTGACCTTGTGCTTCCTCAAAGCTCAGCCCAAGGTAAGACCTGAGGTTGCCAAGAAATCTGCTGAGTGAGGTGCAGCCAAGCTAGGCACCTTTCACAGGGGAAAAAGAGCCATGAAGAGGTAAAACACAGCTTTATTGTAGTATAAACTCCATCTGTATCTGAAGAGTTTCACTTTAAAGAGCTTCTCCTCTCCCTCCAGCTCTCCAGAGAGAGAATTGCTCACCAAGGCACACGAACCACATCAAATGGAAGCAGAACCCGGCCAAGCAGCTCAGACACAGCCCCCATCCCACAAACGCCCTCTGCAGCAGCAAAACTCTGGATTACAGTATTTCTTTCCCTAAATATTGTATATTTCACCAGATACACCACCCACTTCCCTCACTACAACTTATACGCTGGGCAGAAGCACCTGGGTAAGAGAGGACAGGAGAGAAAGGGAAAATGTCTCGCATATGGATGGGCATCTCTAAAATGCATTAAAAATCGAGTCTGGGAATTCAATTCCCTCAGCAGTGGTCCACCAAAATCTAGTTTCTCTCTAGAGCTGTCCTCCTTCTTGGTCCCCACATCACCCTTCCATGTTCCCCAAGAAATAATTTACCTCCTTCCCCAGCGAGCTCACCCCTCGGCTCCACAGGTGCCAACTGTGCCCTCTCTCACCCCAAGTGTTGTTATATTTCGATGAAGCTCAGAGCAACTGGTGGAGTTTGTAAGACAAATATCACATTTTGTGTCAGAACTGGAGGATTTACGCATCAAAAGCTTGTCTGGCTTCTCCCCACCTGCAGCCGTTTACCTGCTGCCAGGTATCACTTCCCATAAAACGCACCCACCTTGGGCCGCCACAGGTAAAGGATCACAGAAATACACAGAATAATTAAATTTTTCAGCCTGCCTTATCTCCCCGTGTACATCCACGTACAAAAATCCCCAACCCAAATATCTGCTTGCCCTCAGAATGACTCTGTGTGAAAAGGGAACAAACGGGTCCCTGACCAAGCACTGGCAGTTCTGCACCACAAGTAGATTGCCCATATGTTTAATGCATCACAAATCCATCCAACCACCAGCTGGAGCTGCGAGAGGTCCACGTGTCCCTTGCCAAATTCCTGTGTAATTTTTCACTCCTTCTTCTTAATCATTGCATAATCCAGGGAAGATTTATACAGCAATATTAAAGGAAAAGTCGCTGATGGAGAGAGAGGAAAACACCGGCGACGGTGCCAGCCTGACAGGGGATTTCCACGCTTTGCTCTTGGAAAGACCTGATAAGATGGATATATTTGTTTTAGCTTTCAGCAAGGAACCTCAAGGATTTGGATTACAAAATCCTTAAATAACATCACGAGAACTCAGTTCTGGAAAAGGAGATAGGAGAAGTTAATGGTGTTAGCAACCACCGACCTGGCTAATCCCATTGCTGACCTGCGTCTGGCCAGGAAAACGTGTTCCTGAAACCTGGATGTGGTTTATAGCACATGGTCTTGGGGCAAGACAGTGCAATTCCAGAATTTCATGGCTTTGGCTTTGTACCAGCTGGGACCAAACATTCTCCCCTGGCCCCTCCACCTCCAGTGTCCTCTACGCTTGGTACTGGGGAAAAAAGTCACCAAAGCAGCTGCACTTGTGTTTTACCAACACACCCAAAGCACATCTGATTGAATTCCCTCTCCTTTTCTGCTGGAAGGGATCTTAAAGACAATTTAGTTCCACGCTGCTGCCATGGGCAGAGACACTTTCCACTAAACCAGGTTGCTCCAAACCCCATCCAACCGTGAGCACTTCCAGGGATGGGGCAGCCCATCTGCCCAAAATGATGGATCTGTTTTTACTGAAGATGTGGATCAACTCAACCCTCTCACAGGACCAAATATAATCAAAGCAGGGACGTGTTTGGAGACACCAACATGAAAAAGAATTGCTCCTATAGGTGCAGGCCCACCAGTGTCAGCAGTAGCTGTGCTTAGCTGCAATTAACTAAATTAGCATGGCTTGGTCTCCGTGGAGACAAGTTGTTGAGGAAACCCTTAAACTTAGCAAGCAAACACCACTAAAAACCTAAACCGACTGCAGCTGCAACCCTCCTGAAAGCTGAACCTGTGGTTGCTACACCCTGGCAACGTGTTTTTGAGGCAGTTTCCCATCTGTTCAGGCAACAGGTACATCAGTTGCTGGTATCGGTTTTTCAGGACTGAATTTCAATAAAAATCGCACGTCTCAGAAGGATGTGAGAGCAGTTGATGTCTGCACTGATAGTTATGCCTAATTAACATAAAAATGAGGTTTTCCTAATCACCTGCAAGAGGAAACCTGCTTGCAGAACAAGCTACTGGGAAAAAAAAAAAAATTACTCCTCAGGGAGGCAGTTGTCAGAAATAAGACGGAGGGTGGATGTGTTTATTTATACCCAGCAGCTCCAGGTAGGGGCTGCAGGTCCCGACACGCCGCCTGGTGTGGTTTCTGCAAGGAGTTTTCCCTTCCCTGTCCCCATTCCATGCTCAGCTCCAACCGCCCAGCGCTGGAGGTGTGTGCTGGGAATGCTGGTTTGCACTCTGAGCAGCAGTCCCTACAAATCCCAGGGTATTTTTTAGGATGCAGCAGGCCAGGTCAGCTCACCTCAGTGATATCAAATTTCACGTAGAAGTTTGAAAGAGGTGGGGAGAAGCGTGGATGGGATTTAGGAGCACCACTCACTTGTGATTTCTGGTCTCTGGGCAAACTCTGTGTTGCCAAAATGAACTCCAAGGATCAGCCTGCACATCAGCAAGTCCCAAAATGTCAGAGCAATCTTTAAAGAGTTTAGAAGCACTGCAGTTGGTGGTGGCTTTACTAAAACTGCAAAACTGTGTGGGGGAAAAACCCTTGGCCAATCAAAGCAGAATCCACCAGGATAAAGCAGTGCAGGGCTGGGATGAGTCCTGACCCACCACCTCCTGTCTCATCTCATGAAATCTGGTCACAATTGCATGTGCTTGGGGAGAAGATGAAGCTGTGGCACTTTTTTGAGGAGCAATCCTTGAGGGAGAGGCTTGAGGGTACCCCTGGAGGGGAGCAGCAGCAGCACCCCGGTGATAAATGAAGCTTCAGGTTGCTGCGAGAACAAAGACCAGAGGAAGGAGCCAACCACAATTACTGACTTATCTCGCAGGAAAGACGTTTCAGTTATTGTGGGTAGCACCCAGAACAACAGCTCGGTGCCGGGCGCTGCTGGAACCGCTGGAGGAAACCACACGTGTCGAGCTCTTCTGCAAATCCACGCGGCACGTCGGGGGGGCTCCCACCTCCCAAAAGCTGCTGGCAGCACAGCTGGAGGAGGAGATGGATGGTGCAGAGGTTGTGGATGGTTTTGGATGGGCTTTGTTGAAACAAGAGCTGTGGTTTTAGCGCTCCCCCTCTCAAGAACACGGCGCTCGGCGCCGCGGTGGTGTCAGGGGGACTGTCCCCTCCACGCCCCGATGGTTTCTGCCCTTTTGAGCAGCTCTGGCAGGGTTTTGCACACTCAAATACAGCTCCACACAATGTCACGTCTCCATCACACCGAGCACCTTGCTCTGGTTGCTTTTAAGACACACCGGTGCTCTTCCCATCCCAGGACCTCACAAACGGTGGGACCTTTGATGCTCCACCTGTCCCATCACCCACACCTGCCCCCGATGCTCTGGGGGAAAGAAATTCCCCCAGTTTTCCCCATCAAAGCCAATTTTTCAGAAATAAATACATTACACAATGTATTTGAGATGAACATCCCAACACGTTTGCCTTAAGCTTTTCTACTCTCTACAAAAAGGAAATAAGAGAATTACAAGCAAATCTTTTAATGCCATCGGGTTTAGTCGAATTTAGTGAGAGCACCAGATTTAGTATCAACGTAGAATTTAGAATTAAACAAAAAACTTGATTCTGTACATGAAACCTGAAGTCACCCAAAACTCAAATCATTCTTTCCTCGCTCTTCCTATTCCTATGAGACACCACAATTTTAAATATTGGATAATTTGAGTCTGCAGCTTGAAGGTTTCTCCAAAACACCAGCTCTTTTTGGAGACAGACTGATGTCACTGCAGCTCATTTGCTTAATTAGTGATTTACAGAAAGATCTCTCTAGGAGAAGGGGGAAACCCTTCAAATGAAAAGCTCCAAGTGCAGAATCAAGAGACCATCCCCAATGATTACTCCCATCTTGTACACAATTTTGGGCCACGCTGGATCAATCAGCAGCTGTGACTGGTGGCGTTACACTTCCTAAATATAAAAGGGAGCTCTGCAAGAGGCCAAGCACAACTGCCCCGAGTTTTTCCAAACGGGAGGATGTTGCTTTTACAAAATCGTGCTGGGATGAGAAGTCAGCACGCAGAATAAACACACAAATCCCGACGCTGTGGCACAGCCCTCGAGGAGTTTTCCCCTTATTTCAGCAGCTTTGTTTTTATCACTGCAGCCTTCCTTCCCCTCAAGCACTTGGCTTTTGCTGACCGCTGCACCTCGGCACACAAATCCTTCTCCAAAGGGGTGCTCGGGTACCACGGAGCACGGAGAGAGGGCTCGCACAGATGTGCACGTTGCAAGAAACAATAATTCATGCAAATCCCTGCTCCGAGCAAATTCCACAGCAGCGCATCTTATCGCGAGCCAAACAAAAAGTACGAATGTGCTGCAGAAGGGTAAACCCGCGTTCAAAGAATCTGCTCTTGTTGCAGCTTGAATTTCCCCCTCTCCTTCCAAAAACTCTCTGCCGACACCGAAAACCAACCAGCCCTTAACTGCATCCATGAATCAGCAGTGAAAACCCCAACTGTGAGAGAAGGCAAAGCCTCTCTTACAGGAGATATTTGGGAGCCTCTGTGGTGGCTCCTAAAGGGGTGAAGACCCTTTTTGCTACTGGACGAGGAGGCAGAGACCAGCAGTGACCATCTCACCCTCCTGATGATGCCTCTGAGCACAACAACCACGGCAGAAACGACCCAGAAAGGCAAGAATTCAGATATTAAAGCAGCATAAAAACTACTTATAAATCCATTTAACTCTGCTCACATTTGTATGTTCTTCTCCAAGCTTGTACAACAGTTTACTGCTTTTAAATCAGGGATTTTCCTCTGTTTCATCAATCAAGAATTGAGCACTCTCTTGCCACATTTGGAGATAGACCAGCTTTCCACAGAAGCTCAAGATGATAAAAATAAACGAATAAAATATATTTTTAGTTCGAGTTTTTTTTTCTTTTTTCTTTTTTTTTTTTTTTTGAGATGGCAAGTTAGAACCTGAATTCCAACCCAACCACTGGGTTTCAGCAGAACAAAAAAATCCCTGTGCTGAGTGCTCTCAAATAGGAGTCATGTCCCTTCCAACTCTGCACCAACAGAGACCTTATTATCCTTTGGGGGAGGAAGTCAGATTTTTTCCACTTAGTTACGTTCCCAGGTAGTTCTTAAATAAGATTTCCCTTCCCTCTGTGTTTAAAGGGACGCTTTAGCACAAGTTACTGCTTGGCCATAGTGCCACAGTTGTGTACTGAACCCCAAAATAGAGCGATGACCGTCGGGCCACCGGCCAGCAGTTTTATTTCAAGGACAGGACAAACGAGAAGATGCCAAAATTAACAGCACCTCTTCCTACCTTAATTATCATCAGTCAATCGTCCACCTGCACGTCATTAGGAGCCCATAAAGGTTCTTCCAGTGCTGCCCCCTGGAAACAAACAAACAAGCAAAAAAAGCTTTTAAAACCAAGGAGTTAAAATCCAGCAACATCTTAGGGAAACAGCATTTTTACTGCTGCCAGCAAGGCAATTCCACTTCATTTTACCAGATTAAAAAGCAAAATGCAGTTTTTCATTGTTGCTCAAGCTACAGACACACTCGAAAAAATGAAAATAACTTTTAAATACAGAAAGCAAAATTGTGGGAGTTTCCAGGGTTAAAAGTGCTTTTGGGAAGAGGTGGCAGGAGGGAATTACAGGGCAGCAGCAGCAGTTACAGATGAAGAGACTCTGATAATCCCAGGTTGGCCTGATGCATGCACTGCTGTTTGGGTAAAAGTAAATAAAGTTTAGCAGGGTCCAGAGCTAGAGGAGATAGATAATTTCTGCTGTAGTGAGGGCACCACAATCACTTTGGGCTCCTCTGAGGGTGTATTTCCCCAGATAAAAGTAGTTTGGGCATTGGGAAAAGCAGTTCTGTGTGTGTTCATTTACTCCCACCCCAAGGGAAGGGGACAGAAAGCCACATGGGGGTCATCAGGATTTCTGGTGGCCACGTACCCGTGGGACAGCCACCAGCACCCTCCCCAAGCCCAAACCCCTCTGGATACAGCCTCTGGCTGAAGGATCAAGTGTGATCCTATAAGGAACAGGCTGGAGACCTGCAGGGATGTTTTTGATAGTCTCACTTTTGCACAAACCACCTCTCTCCCCAGCAGCTCTCGGGTTTGGATTCCTGGCTCCATCAGCACAGCCACACCACAGGGGCTCATGTTCACTCACCATGTCCAGACTGATCCTGGTTGTTCCCCAGTTTTACATGACCAGCCAAGTTGTCTCCACTCCCCACATCTCAGTTCCCCTTCCCAAAATATTTTTTACCCACAGCAGCTTCAAGGCAGCAGTGGGGCTCCTTGCATGAGTCTGCAGAGCCAACCCCCAACAAATCCCATCTTCTGGGCTGCTGCTATGAAATACAGAATTAGAGACCTGAGGCACTTCTAGATTCTGAGGTGAATACATTTGAACCAAATTAATATTTTTTTTTCCTATCGACATCTTTCCTGCCCAGCCGTGGGCAGGATGCGACCCAGCCATCTGCTCCGCCAGTGCCAGGAGCTGTGGAGCTCAGACATAATCCCTGGGTGATCTCCTCATTGTTTTTCATCCTGCTCAAGTGTTGACTCGAGCACTTGTTCAATTAGACAAGTCTCAGCACTGCAATCAGATGGGCGCACGGGGCTGATTCTCTACCTCCACACAGAAGAAAAAATCTGATTTAGCCGAGTGTGATAGAACCGGGAGCTTCAAAGCAACGAGACCTGGAGATCACGTCTGCTCTGAAGGCTGCCAGAATTGCTGCTTAACCCCAGCAGACCACCAGCAACTTCCATTGTATGGGAAGCTGTGAGACAGAGCAGATTAAAAGACATTGGATCTGCCAGGGAGGAGGAGAGCTGGGTTGTTTCCCTGATTTTTCTTTTTAAAGGGAACTGGAGAACAGCTGAGGCATCTGCTTTCTCTTGTCTCTGGCTCTGAATGAGTGACCCCAGATGTGCCAGACTCGCTGGTATTCCCACATACCACTTGCATTTTCTTTCTTATGATCCAGTGTCTCCCAACACCTCCCAGGAATGCTGCTGTGCTGGGGCAGAGGGGTCTGAGGGCTGCAGGAATTCAGTCCAGCCTTCAGCCTGTCCTCTCCTCCCCATGCAGTGGAGGTGAAGCCCTTCCATCCTTTGGTTAGCTCCGTGCATTTAAACAAAGAGATAAATTTTATGGGACCGAGTCAGGAAGTTGGCACAAGCAAATGTGCTGTCAATATTTTCATGGTCAATTTATTCCTTCATTCACAAGGCTGACAGATTCCAAACACAGCCTCGGATGGTGCTAAGAGGTTCACAGAATCATGGAATGGTTTGGGTTGGAAGGGATCTCTGGAGATGATCAAGTCCAATGTCACTGCCAGGGGCAGGGACACTTTCCATCAGACCAGGTTGCTCCAAGCCCCATCCAGCCTGACACTTCCAAGGATGAGAAGTCCACAGTCTCTCTGGGTAACCTGTGCCAGGGCCTCACCACCCTCACAGCCAAGAATTTCTTCCTAATATCCCATCTAAATCTACTGTCCTACAGCTTAAGCTCACTCCCCCTCGTCCCATCACTCCATGTCCTTGTCCAAAGTCCCTCTCCAGCTCTGTTTTAGCCTCTCTAGGCACTGGAAGGTCTCCCTAAAGCCTCTTCTTCTCCAGCTCCACTGCTGCTACTCCCACCATCTGAGAGTTCAAAGGGAATCAGCAATGAAGCCGAGTTTCTCCAAAGTTCGGAGCGAGACTCGTACACCTTGTGAGACAAGGACGGCATCTCCTGAAAGACGAGTGTACGCTGGGAGATAGGGATGCTAAAAAGCTTTAGCAGAGAAATTTTCCAGCTTTCTGCAGCATTCTGGGAGAGCCCTGTCTTTCCCATGCAAACCATTAAAAACAGTGCTACGGTTTTGTAAATTATCTTGCACCTGCAGGTTGTTATGTAGGATTGTTATGGTACTGACTAGAGAAATATTTTGAAATGGGTGTTGTAGGCCCCGCCAATCACCCTGAGAGGTGAGTGGCCAAAGGACCAATTACCTTATGCCATTCAACACACTTCTAGCGAACCACCACATAAAAACCCATCCAAATGTTATTAAAGAACTTCCATTTTGCTCCTGAACTTGGATTTTGTGTCGTGATTCCTTCCCGTCCTCGGTACAACAGCGACAGGGAGATAACAAAAACCAGCAAACGCAAAGGCAGAGTGAACACGAGAGAGCTTACAAATGTCAATGGCACGTGTCTGAACGGGGTGTAGAAGGCTGTGCCTTCAGATGGCCGTAAAAACGGATCAGTGGCAGGAGGAGAGGGGAATTGGGGATGCGTGACTTGCAGTGACTCCCAGCCCTCACTCCTGGTGACAGGTACGGAGCGCGGCGCGGGCGGGCGCCCGAGTATGTCAGAGCACAAACATCTCGTGTCCTACACGCTCACAGGAGTGTCTGACATCCACATCTGTTCTTAGAAACCACTCACTGCCCTCAGAAATCAGCTTCTGCGCGGAGAGCAAGCGCGACTGCCAAGGAGCAAGCGTGGCACAGAGCTGGGAGGAGGCGGCGTGTCCCACATTCGGCTCCTGCAGCCCCACACAATCCTCTCCACTCCTCTGCCATGTCCCGACCCTGCTCCTGCCCCGATGTGCCAGCAGTGTAATCCTCTTGCCAGATAATCCTCCCCAAACGCCGTTTCCGGAGGATCCGGTGCGGTCAGCTGAGTGTGGAAAGCCATCCCTGCAACCCACCGACCTCGGGAATACCCTAATAATTCATAATTATTATTTGTATACCTTATTTGTAAATATTTGGATAAAAGCCATTTAACCTGCTGTTACAGCACCCCAATGGTAAGGAAGACACGCTGGATATATAGGAAGGAATTTCTATTCTCTACCACCAAAATTCAGTTTTCCAAGCCTGGCAGCATTGGGAAACACAACACAAACACCTGACCCAGGTATTTCTGACAATGCTGTGACACAAAGTTGCTTCAGAAAGAGATTCAGTTATGAAAGAGACCATTGGACTCAGCGCCAAGTGTCTCCCAGGGTGGTTGGAATCATGGAATACCCTGAGCTGGAAGGGACCCATCAGGATCATTGAGTCCAACTCCTAGCTCTGTGCAGAACACCCCAAAAATCCCACCCTGTGCCTGAGAGCGTTGTCCAAAAACTTCTCAAACTCAGACAGGCTTGGTGCTGTGACCAGCCTGTCCTGGTTTTGAGTTAATTTTTGGGATAGAGTTAATTTTCTTCCCAGTAGCTGGTACAGTGTTTTGGATTTAGGATGGGAGTAATGTGATGGGAGACCATAACAGATTAAGGTGGAACGAAATGACCTTTAAGGTCCCTTCTGACCCAAACCAGTTTGTGGTTCTGTGGAACAATTCTATTTCTTTTATTAAAATAAGGAATACAAGGTTCCAATCTGAGAGGGTTTTTTTGGAAGCACCCTACTGAGAAAGTGCTCTGGGAATTCAGATGACGACAGCAGTTCTGTTAATCGAGAATATTAATGGTATAAAACGTTACACACAAAAATGCTCAACATCAGGGGCCAGCAAAGGTGGCCCACAGTTCCAGGGATCCTCTATCCCTTATTAAAATAATTAAAATAAAAGGAAGGCAGGTATTAGTTGGCTAGACAGCCCCAAATCCTGCCGCCTGTTAATCCACCTGAAACCCAAGTGTATCGAGGCAAATTAAAGCTGCCTTTAATCCATGCAAATCTCAGCCCAGGAACCCTTTATTCTCTTACCTCCTGCCACGAGTTTAGCCCTGCCCTGCACCCCATTGATGCCGCCAGAGCAAAACAACACAAACCTCCACATTTTAGTAAGAGGAAGAAGGAATTTTGGACCTTTCACACATTTTGGGATGGATGCAGCTTTGTGCTTCAAACCCTGTTCCACCTGTGCTTGCTTTAATCATATGTATCGACACACATAAATTAGGGCAATTTGTGCATAAATTAGGCAGCATCATTATGCTAATTGGGATGGTATGATTGTGCTGAGAGTGTTTGCAATCTGCCACAGTCCTCTGGGACAGCGCTGCGAGGGAGCTGCTGCCTCTGAAAAGGCTGGAGCTCCTCCAGGATCCCACTGGGGCAGGCACGGCCCCACAGCGACCCAGAACAAGCCTAAATAACTGAGGAGAAGGGGTGAGGAGAGCTGGTGTGACCTGCTTCCTCTGGAATGCTGGTTTCTGTTCTCTGGTTCCTAAATATCACATCCTAAGCTCCCCCTGATGCACGAAACACATCAAGTTATGGGTGGCTGCAGAGAGAGGCTGCTGGAAAAACAACCCCCTGAGGTGTGTGTGAACCAAAGAGAGAGCAGGAGACTCAAATCCCCTGTACTTTGCTGTATCAAATTTACCTGAAGAAACAACTCATCCTCACAAAAATCACTGCACTGCACCCCTTCCAATCCCACCTGAATTGCAACAGAGATAGGAATGGTTGCTGGGATCAGGGAGGTATCGTAAGAGTATCCTGATGATCCCTGTCTTAAAAGAAAAAAAAACCCTAAATATTTCTAACTGAATGAGCAAGGATAAGGGAGGAACAAATAAACTGCAAAGTGACAGCTTCTCCTTTTGGAATTGTAGAATATCCACAGTTGGGGGGGATCATTGAGTCCAACTCCTGGCCCTGCACAAAACAACCCCAAGAATCACAGCAGAGACTCGGTTAAATCATTAAATCACCACACACAGGTAGGTCTACCTGGAGTAGGTAATTATCAAGGGATTTTTAGTAAGACCTTCAGGGGCTTTTACCAAAACATGGATTTTTTTAGCTATCCCTCAGGCATCCTGCAGCCTGAGTGTCCAACACCTGCAGGGCTGTGGTCGGTGTCCCTGTGCAGAGTGGCTGTGCTGCTGCTGGTGATGCTCAGCTCCAGCTCCAGCTCCAGGGGCTGATGTTGCACCACATCTCCCTCCTCCTTATAGATACCAGAAGATGCCCCCAAAGTCATCCAGTTTTCCTTCCAAAACTGGTCACTGATTTACCAAATGGGACGGTTATGATGAAAAATCCTCCCTGTGGGACTTGAGTTCTGTCCCTTCAGAGGGAATTTGAGCTTGGTTTATTCCCCAGGATCCAGCCAGGAGTTTTTCCTGCGACAGACGTGCTGGCACTTTGCCTGGCTAAAAAACATACAGCAGGAGAGCTGCAAGCACAGAACTACTACCACTAGAAGTGTTAAAAAAAATCAACTTTGAGTAAACCATCTGGTAACGCTCACTGAGCCACAGGTGAGAGCAAACACAATAAGCTCTGTACAGCACCAAAAAAATCATCAACGCTCAGAGAATAAGGGTGTGAAACACCAAACCAGCCCAGGGGCAACCTGGAACAAGTTGCCCAGAGAAGCTGTGGCTGCCCCTGGATCCCTGGATGTGTCCAAGGTCAGGCTGGATGGGGCGTGGAGCAGCCTGAGATAGTGAAAAGTGTCCCTGCCCATGGCAGGGGGCTGGAACTGGATGGTCTTCAACAAAGGTGAAAGGATGAAACACTAAAAGGGCAGGGGCACATGGGAATTGAGGGATGCTCCATAAGCAGCAAGAGCAGGAAGCAGAACTGAGCTGCTCCAGCTGCAGGGCCAAAGGAGTTAGTGAAACACAAAGGGAAAAAATCTGCAGGCAGCTTCCTTCTGCTCTTCTGCTGCTCCCCTTGAGCACGAGTGGCTGGGTGGTGGCTTTTCCCCCCCATCTTTAAGCAGAACCTTCTCTAAGTAGTTTAGCAGTGAAAGCAAACTCATCTCTCCCTCCCTGTGATGGAATATGGATACTGGCACGGGCCAACATCAGCATCTTAACACCGAGTAATTCCCAAGCCTCTCTGAACACCCACCATCTTATCCAAACAACAGCTTTAAAACCTCTTCTCTGCACTCTTTGGTGATAATTAGTTTAAGTCTGTCACCAGCACATCAGTTTAGGATTGCAGCTAAGCCAAAGGGATATGAAAAGGTTTTGTCCAAAGCCCCTCCACACCAAATCAGTTCAAAAAAGGGAAAGACAAAACACGAGCTGGCTGCACCAGCAGCTCCAACAGCTTCTGCTGCTCAGAAGGGAACACAGCAAGATTTAATAAACAAGCTCAATAAAGTTATTCTTCCCTGTTTTATTTCCCCTTAAAGCATCAGCCCAATTTGGTTTTGTTTCCATCACAAACAGCTCCTTTAATCGTTCCTGACGGGAGCACAACGCGGGGCCCCGGCGTGCGAAGCCTCCCCCAGCCCCTGCCAGCTCCCAGTTAATGGAGCTGCTCTGCCTCACTACAGCAATTCCTGTAATTCAAGTCTGGCAAACAATTCCTAGGCTGAAAATGGGACAGCATCCAGTCGTTATCTCCTTTCTTGTAGAAAAGAACTAAAAAAAAAAAATCCAGCGTTATTTACTCTACCTGCCTGTTTGCCGTGCTGGCAGTGCCACCACGCAGGTGTGACAGCAACAAACGCCGGCAGCTCTCGCAGTTTTGCCTGTTGATGTCTCTCCTTTCATCCCAGCAAACAGCCTGTCAGAGCTAAAGGAGCAGCTGAGAGCAAGGAAAGCATCCGGCTCTCTCCTGACAGCTGAACAAGCTTGGCAGTTTTCAGGAGGAAAAGCTTTCCTACGCTTCTTAAACCATGGCAACTCCTTCCAGAGCTGATCTTACAAGTCTTTTCCAACCTAAACGATTCTATAATTCTAATATTCTGTAATTCTCATCTAATTAATTTTGGTGCTGGTGCTTCCATACGGCCTCACTGGTGTTTCTAACCTCATTCAGCTGTACCAATCCACTCTACAATTTCCATCCCCAAAAATAACGCATTAAAGACCAAAAAAATGCATCAGCTTCCTTGCAGACGTTAATTGTGGACCAATCCCACCCTGGTGCAGACACCAAGCCCAGGCCAAGCGCAGGAACCGTGCACAAATGGAGGTGAAAGGCTTTTGTTCCAATGGTTTCGCTCGCCAGGACACACCTGATAAGAGCCTGCAGCAATGCCACACCCCGAGATAAACCCACCAGGCTCACGGCGCCCAAACCCAACTCCGCATCCCGGGCGAGGGGTGGGAAACAAACACCCAAAGAAAACACTCTGTGCGTAACAGGACCATTTCCCTTGGCAAATCCTTCTGCTTTCCTTTCCTCGCCCTCTCTGTGTGCATAGAGAAGCCATTCCCTGGCATTTTCTGAGCTACAGTCTAGGTCTGCTCCCATGGATGGGATGCAGGGATGCTGCCTGAACCCAGGGCAGGAGCACCTCACGATCTCCTGGTGCCTGTAAAATTTAAACCTTGCTGATTTTTAGATTGGAACGTGCAAAGAGACAGGGCAAAGATGTTTGAAAAGAGGCATCCTTTACAAATGGAAGTGATAGAGTTGAGGGGAAAAGAAATCCCGGGATGCAGAGATGGCCCCTGGCTTTGAGAGCCATGCTCTGGGAAGCCAGTGGATGCACAACTGTACATGAGAGGCCCTCATTAGTGAAAATTTAACAGTCAAACAGTGGCATACAGAATCATGGAATGCTTTGGGTTGGAAGGGACCTTAAAGAGCATCCAGTGCCACCCCTGCCATGAGCAGGGACACCTTCCACTATCCCAGATTGCTCCAAGCCCCGTCCAACCTGGCCTCAGACACTTCCACAGATCCAGAGGCAGCCGCAGCTTCTCTGGGCACCCTGTGCCAGGGCCTCCCCACCCTCAGAGTAAAGTACTTTTTCCCAATATCCAGTCTAAACCTACTCTCTGTCAGTGCCAAGATCATTCCCCCTTGTCCTGTCACTCCAGGCCCTTGTCCAAAGTCCCTCTCCAGCTCTCTCTGAGCCCCTGCAGGCACTGGAAGATCTCCCTGGAGCCTTCCCTTCTCCAGGCTGAACAACCCCAGCTCTCTCAGCCTGGCTCCATAGGAGCTCTGGGCCATATGGATGCAAGCAGATCCACAAACAAGCTGTGACCCTACCTGAGCACACCTTGGGAGGGCACCTCGGTCTTCCCAAGCTCTCACCGGGGACACGGGAGCTGCCCAACGTGTCCTACACAGGGCAACGTGCAGCCCAGTCACTGAGGTCTCGTTTCTAAGCAAAACATTTGCAACCTTTCTATTCCTCTTCCTCTTTTGACTTCCTTAATGAATAAACAAAGTTATGAAGGGGGGAAAAAAACCCACTCGCACGACCAGTTGTCCCCTGCACAGCCCGGGTTTGCTGGGAGCAGCTGGGAAGGGGGAATGGACACAAGGTTTTGAGCAGGGCACTGGGGACATGAGTGGCCTCAGGGCAGAATTGGGGCAGAACCTCACAAAAAGCTTCACAGGCAACTCTTGCTGGTGGCTCAGGGCTGGTTTTGGTTTTGGGAAGGTGTCTTAATCCGACCCACTCCATGAACAGAGCAGGTGGGACACACAGCAAGAGTTTGCAAGAGGCTGGGCTGTATCCTGGACATTTTGGGAGTGAATGAATGCAGTGGAACAGGTTGTCCAGAGAAGCTGTTGCTGTCCCATCCCTGGAAGTGTCCAAGGCCAGGCTGGATAGGGTTTGGAGCAGCCTGGGATAGTGGAAGGTGTCCCTGCCCATGGCAGGGGGTTGGAATGAGACGGTCTTGAAGGTCCTTCCAACCCAAACCATTCCAGGATTCTATGATTAGTGCTTTCCTAAAAGTTTTGGGAAATGAATCCCATTTCCCATCGTGTGTTTTGCTTGCCAAATGTCAAATTCAAGAATATCCATGTCTGACCAAGGGACACATGGGCTGTGTCCCATATCTGTGTCCCGTATCCCATCTGAATTGCCACTCCCTGCTCTGCTCACCAGTGCAAATCCCTGTGATGGAAACATCCTTGTTCCTGCTGGGAGAGGTTTCACTTGGGTTTTCCTGCCCATCATTCCACCAGATCCCAGCCCACAGCCTGCCAAGCCCCAGGCAGAGATTTATCCACATGAAGGCAAGCAGGATCTGGTTTAAAGGCAGATTCACACGATGCAGGAGTCAAGTGGTGGTTTTGGCTGGGGTTTGTGTGCATGAAGGAATTGGGACAAGGACAGGGACAGGGACATGGAGTGACCATCCAGGAAGCAACCCAAGGATCAAGCTCCAGCAAGTTATAGCATTGGACAGCAACAGGATATTCTTCATTCCTCCCACAGATGGATTTCTGAGCTGTGGATATAAATACAACATTGCTGTAGCCAGGATATTGTGCCTCTCTCCTCTGGGATGCAAATCAGAGTTACAGTAGCTCAAAAAGCAACGGCTCCTTTCTGCCTGTCATTGACACTTGGATGTCACTGACACTTCCTCAGAACCCTTTTTGGTGGCCCCTTGCTGAGGGCCAGGTGTCTGCATCACCAGATCTGTTATCAGTGCTGATCAGCACACCCCATGACACATCTACACACCCCTGTGGCACCTCAACCCCATCCTGCTCCAGATGAACCTCAAACAAACCCTCAGCAGACGACGACAGTGCAGAGTAAGGCTTTTAACAAAGCTAAACATGAGCAAAAGAAATTAGGCCAGAGCAGCAGAGACCAAAGGAAAATGGGTTTCACTTCTGCCACTGTCACTGCCCCACTTCAGTGTGTTCATAAAAGCTTCACCTCCAGGCTTGACCATCAGGCTCTAAAGTCACTGTCAAAATGAAGTTTGTGAGCAAATCCACTCAATTTTATAGAATCATGGAATCATTTAGGTTGGAAAAGGCCTCTAAGAACATTGAGTTCAACCACTCCCCCAGCACTGCCAAGGCCACCACTGACCCACATCCCCAAGTGCCACATCTACATGGCTCTTAAATCCCTCCAGGGATGGGGACTCTAGGGCTGTGCCAGAGCTGGACAACCCTTTCCATGAAGAAATTTTCCCAAATATCCAACCTAAACCTGGACACAACTCCCCCCACACACGACACGGTAACTCCCTGTGGTAACTCCAAAGAGGGAAGGGATGGACACGCTGCAGAACCAGGCTGTTCTCTGCTGTGGATTGCTCAGCACTTTGCACCAAACAATGATGTTGGCTCTGTTGCAGCTTTTAGGCTGGAGGAAATTCAGAGTTTTGACAACCCCCCTGCCCCCCAAAACACCACTGAAGTCCGTGGGGACTCGGAAGACATAAGGATCAGGAGAATTGTGGCACAAACCCCCACGTGCATCAGGTCTGGAAGCATTAAGGGTGTTGTTACAATACAAAGGGGCTACAAGGCAAATTTCTGGAGGTGCAGCCCTGGAGGAGCCACCTCCTGGTCTATTCCACCCAAATTCCCAAAACCAGCAAAAGATCCAGGATCTGATTTTTTTCCTGCCAGAGTTTTTGATGTTTCTTTCGGGGGGATACAATGGACAGCAGCACCAAACCTGCAGGACTCAACACAGCAGCAGCAGGATCCTTCCAGCTCTGCACGGGGAGTCCTGCCGTGGGAATTCTGTAACCTTTGGACACACCGGAGATGGAAAGCGGAGCCAAAAGTCCTGGATGAGACCTCCTCATGGATGGGAAAGCTCTGACTGAGCTGTGGTGGCAGGTGTTGTGTGCAGCTGTGGAGCTTCCCTTTAATCCATCACGGTGATCTCCTGCAGGCTTCAGGCGACCACAGGTCTCGGTTCCCTTTGGGGGTTTCAGTTTTGTTTCACCACTAAAGACCCTACTCCAACAATACAACAAGTTTTTTGCTTCTCTGGAAGTTCTCCCATCGCTCTGTATTCTTTGTTTAAAACACAAAATGGTGCTTTAAAAAAGTTGTGTTTGGGTTTTTTCTAACATTTAAACCCACACATTTTCGGTTCAAATTCACTCAGGTCCTTCTCTCAAGCGAAAACCAAGTGTCCAACCAGGACTGACTTCCCACATGGACATCCTGTCCTACCTTAGCTACCAGGACTTGTTTGAGATGATTAATTACTTAAACTTTAAAAAAAACAATTAACAGTGAATGTGCCAAGTACTCAGACCCCCAACAACACGGGATCACAGAATCACTGAATGGTTTGGGTTGGAAAGGACCTTGAAGTCCATCCCAGCTGCCACAGAGCCCACGATGGCATCAGAAGATCCTGCATGTGACAGGTCCACCCTACCAGGAGCAGCAGCTGGAATCTGCCAGGCTACAAGGAGACATCTCAATCTAACTCTTGAGGTACACAGCTGCTCCTCCAAAAATCCTGGATGCTTCAAAAGCCTGACGAAAAACAAAGAAATCCATCTGCCACCACTTAGGGAAGGTACATGCTCCAGGTACGGCGGTATCCTGGGAAAAAGGAGGTTAATTTTCTTTTTCTTTTCCCACTAGTGCCCTGCAGCAAGAACAAACCCAAATGGTTTTGCCCTAATTTATGCCTGTTTTCCTTACTATCCTAAACCTTCTCTACTCAAAGGAAAGGTTTGCTGCAGAAACTTTCACAGATGGTAAAAATAATAATAATCTGTGAGCAGGCAGGGTTGCATCCATGTAAATCAACAGCAAAGCTTCCAGCATTTCCAGGGGACAGGTTTTGCCACAGCTCCAGCTGGGACTAAGCACACTTGTGTTCCCACAATACCACAACAAACCAAACTGGAGATGATCCCTTCTCTCTCTCTGACACCTGAAGCTCTTTTTTGCCTTCTAATAAACGAGATAATGATTTTTAAGGGAGTTTGCCCCTGATCTGAACAGCTGTTTCTCCAGTGTTGTTGATATTCACAATAAAATGGAATTTCTCTTTCCAGATGCTGTTTATTCTGGTTGAATTTAGTCAGGAAAGTGCCATAAACTGAGAACAAGTAAACAGAACTGAAGTGCCAAGACATTACGGATATCAAACAGTCGGCCTCAAAGAGGAGGAATTTCTGGGATGAATAAAGGTAAAAACTGCTCTGAGGGAGATCCCCACTTCCACAAATGGGGAAGCAGGTGGGGAGGAACGAACCTTCTTGAGCTGAAATGTCCTGGATTATCCCAAAGGACACACTGCAGCCAGAAAAGCTTTCCAGGGGAAGGAGTGGGTGACGGACACAGACATCCAAAGCTGTTGTTTTCCATTGGAACAGGAGAGTGAGGGTGGCTTGGAAACCCCACACGCTCCTAAGGAGTTAAAAGGTAGTTCTGGAGCCTGGCACAATTAACATTCTGGCAGAGTCTATTTAAATTGCAGGGAAAGTTGAGCTTGTCCAACTGGATAGTCAGACTGCAGGTTCCCCCAAATAGGGCTTTGATTCTCCAGCACAACTCCCGAAATCCTGCCCGGCTTACATAAAACACATGTGGGATCACGCTCCCTGTTGCACAACACAGCTCTAGGGAGAATTCCAGGTACATAAGTATAAACTGGAGGTCATTGCTCTGCGAGGGCTGAGCATTTCTCTGGTAACAGAGAGGAGGACAGGCTGGTGCTGGTGGCAAAGCTGCCTCGAGAGCTACTGACAGCATCAGCACCTCCCAAGGCAAAGGCAGAGGGGGTTTCACTCAAGCACAGCACTCAATGACAAAAAAATATGAGTAAATATCTGAAAAGAACCCTAAAAGCAAGTAGTTTTTGTGATCCAAACAACCCAACCCAGTAGGAGTCTTACTGTTTCTGCATCCTTGCATTCCCCATGCTGCTCTAACACTCCCAATAATCACCACTGCCTCGACACCTTTTCTGTTCTCAGGTCCACTGCTCTGTCAGCCTGATTTTAAAATATGCTGCCAGGGTGAAATAAAACCTGCCTGTGTTTATCTCAGCCTGCAAAGGGGAGGTCAGCACGGGGAAGGGAGATCTCCCTGCAGCAAAAGGCATCACAGAATCATGGAATGGTTCGGGATGGAAGGGACCTGAAAGATCATTTCATTCCAATCCCTTCCTGTGGGCAGGGACACCTTCCACCATCCCAGGCTGCTCCAAGCCCTGTCCAACCTGGACTTGGACACTTCCAGGGATCCAGGGGCAGCCACAGCTTCTCTGGGCACCCTATGCCAGGGCCTCATAGCAGAGAATTTCCACTTAAAATCTTATCTAAATCTCTCCTCCTTTATTTTAAAACCACCTCCCTTTCTCCTGTCACTATCTGCCTGTATAAAAAGTCACTCTCCCTCTTTTTTAAAGCTCCTTTAGGTACAGAAATGCCACATCCCCTGTGGCAGACCATCCATGGAGCTCCCAGTGATTCTGGTGAGGATGACAAACCACCCTGTCCCTTCTCTATAGAGCAAGGCTGCAGTTTAAAGCTGGCTTTATTAGACTGAGTCTAGAAGGAATGAATGGGATCCAGGAGCTGTGGAGAAGGGAATTACCCTGAGCTCTGCTACAGATCAGAGATCCCACAGTAGAACCACAGAATGTCCTGAGCTGGAAGGGACCAAAAGGATTATTGAGTCCAACCCCTCCGAGAGGCAGAAATGACTGTGCAAATCTGACTGCACGTGGGCAGCTCTGCACAGCCCCAAGCCAGCAGTGCAGGCACCACTCCCCAGCTGACACAGACACATTTCGGAGCTTTATCCCACAGCTTGGTTCTGAAAGCCCCACTGACTGACAGGGGCCAGCTCAATGGACTCGCAGGAAGGCCAGGGGAAGAACAGGCTGAGCACAAGGCTCAGCTTCCCTCCTGACAGCAGAAAGCAGCACACAGCAGCCACGGTGCACAAAAGCTTTTGTTTTACATCTCAAAACCCATCCACCGTCGCTGCTCCGGGACTGGCAACTGCCCGTGCAAGCGGCGGGGCTGAAACCCAAACTGTGCAAAAACCCAGGCTTTGGGGGGTTTGAATCCTGAAAAGAGACTTTTTTTTAAATAAATGAAAGTAAGAACACTGCAGCTCAAAGCAAATCCCAGAAGGAAAAGCCTCCCCTGGATGTTGTTGGAGGTCAAAACCCAGTAAATGACATTTAGTGATGCTGCATGGGGCACATCCTCACCACCACAGTGAGCTCCCCAACCTCGGCACTGCTTTCACAGCACCACAGAACGGTTTGGGTTGGAAAGGACCTTAAAGATCCTCCAGTTCCAACCCCGTGCCATGGGCAGGGACTGTGTTTTGGAGAGGAACAGCCTCCCTGAGCCGGGCTGTGCAGTTTCCAGTAGCAACTGTGCCTAATCCAGCCCCGAGACAAAACTGCCGGCGCTCATTCATACCCACGGCACGTGCTGGGCAGACTCTGGGCATGGCCACAACTACTGCATGGGCTTGGTTTTTTTTCCCCCAGTTTAAGCTCATTTTAAAAACATTTTTTAAAGAAAATCAGCACATGTAAGTTAGTTTTTTTACAAATATAAATTTTTAATAGATAGGGTTGGGATCCGGTTCTGTCTAAAGGATGAATAAAAGCTTTTCCCTCTGCACGTTCGTTGTGCAAAACACATTTATTTCAGTGCTTTATTTTCATAGTATTGGAGAAATTAACAAAAAAGAAGCTGGTTTAGTGGTGAAATTCCTGATTTTTAATAAAAGAATTATAAGAAAGGAGATAAAATCGTATTGAAGAGGATTAAATCAGCAGTTGTTCTGGCCTGTATTCAGGTCACAGCACCAAAAGGATGCTTAATTGACAAAATAATGCTGGGAATCACGTCACCTCTTAGGTACTGACAGCTAGGAATGTAAAAACTGAAGCAATATTAAAAAATAAGTATTTTTCTTTGAAAGTTTCAGAAGAGGCGAGTTACCACACACGTGGGATGATGAACCAGGAAAAAATATCACCAAATTGCTAATGCATCTTTTTGGTAACTTCTTCAACAAGTTTCCATCTCTGATTTTAATTTGAGGCATGTGGTAGGTGCACAAATACACAGATATTTGTCCCATTTTCTCTCTGGGCATACTCAGCTACCAGCACCAGGTGAGGAAGGGGATTAGCAGCTTTCCAGCATCTCCAAGGACATCAGGGAGAAGGGAAAGCCCGGCTCTCTCAGGGTGGGAGGACAGGAGGTGATGGGCAGAAGATGAACCGAGATGCTCAAGGTGCAAGGAGAAGATTTTCCACCATGAGGTCAGTCAAGCTGGGTGCCCAGAGGTTGGGCAATCTCTCCCTGGAAGTTTTCAAGATGGGTAAAGCCCTGAGCACAATCATAGAATCAAAAAGGTTGGAAAAGCCCTCTAAGATCATCAATCCCAACCGTTCCCCCAGCACTGCCAAGGCCACCACTGACCCCTGTCCCCAAGTGCCACATCCACTTGGATTTTAAATCCCTCCAGGGATGGGGACTCCAGCACTGCCCTGGGCAGCTGTGCCAGGGCTGGACACCCTTTCCATGGAGAAATTTTCCCAAATATTCAATCTAAACCTCCCCTGGCACAGCTTGAGGCTGTTTCCCCTCATCCTGTCCCTGTTCCCTGGGAGCAGAGCCCGACCCCCCCGGCTGCCCCCTCCTGTCAGGGAGTTGTGCAGAGCCACAAGGTCCCTGCAAACACACAGGAACCTGGATCATGGAATTACTTCATTCTGCATAAAAACGTGTGTAAAAAAGAACAGAGTCCCCAACGCCTTGTTTGAGAGACAGCCCAGCGCCATGATGTTAAAAACCTTCTAGACAACAACCTTAAGTCCCTCTTTCCCATGTCACCCCTTCCTGAGTTTCCCCTTCACATTCCAACAGTGCCTGCCCTTTGCCTCCCCAGCCAGCCTGGAGAGATGTTATTCTTCTCACAAAAAAATCCCCCCCCAAAAAAACCCAGGAGGAAAAAAAAAACCCTCGATTATTTATGCTGCTCTTTGAACAACACCAGCTATTGTCAGGGAGTGTTTTACAGCTCTGAATGTCACATTGAGAGTCTGGTCATGCCAGGAGAAAAGCCTGCCACTGCCATGTCCAGGCATAAATCCCTTTATTCAAGGCACCCGGAGCCCAGAGCTGGGTAAAACCTAAAAGGAAGCCGGTGGGTGTGACAGCCACATTTTGTACAATGACATAAAAAGGAACAGGCAAAGCTGCTCGCGTGGGTTTTTTTTTGAGGTAAAAGGTAGAAAAACTACAAGGAGCATCGTGCAGAGCCAGGTGAGGCCAAGCTTGGGCTGGATGCTGCTCCGGAGGAATTGCACTGAGAAGCGTGGGGGTGAGCAGAGCTGGAGAGCTTCCCAGCAGGACCCAGGGAGCTTTTGCTGTCGAGAAACCCAGGCTGGCTGGACAAGAAACCCATTTCCTGCCCGATTGTGACTGTGTGAAGGGAAACAGGGCTCTGGAGGCAAACAAAGCCCAGCCACCTTCATGTGGGGAGCGCCCCAAAACCATCGAGCCGCTACAAGCCTAAAAGACAAAAAGAGTGTTAAAAAAACCCCGTCAGGCCCTTTTCCACGGTGTGTTACGTTACAAAGCAAAACTGGACAGGTTGCAATCTTCCTCTGCCGCACCCCAAATGCCAGGTTTCAGGTTACTTCACCCGATGTACCTGCAGGAATTCGCTCGGAAGCGCGGCATTTGTACCGAGCTCTCAGAGCCAACCTTTACTCTGCAGCTCTTCCCGAAGTCCTGCAAAGAAAGCAAGTGTCATTTCCTTCCCCCTCCCACACCCCCGTGCGCCGACGAGGAAGTTATAACCCATGTGAAATAATAAATATGGCCCAGCAAAAAAGGGAACGCGGGGAGCAATAGGAAAGGCAGCGTTCCCGTGTTACTCCAACCTACAGGATCCATCCTTCCAGCCTCCCACTCAGGAAACGGCTTTTCAACGCTGGCTATCAAAGCTCCTCCCAGTTTTGGCATCTCCACCTCTTCTCCCTGCAGAACTCGTTTTAAGCACTGAGGGTTTGGGGTTTTTTTTAACCGGTTCGTGGATATTTGCACCGTGTCCAGCATTGGCACTCGCGGTTTTTCCAGCGGCTGTTGCACATCTCACGGGTCTGTTTACTATCAGCAAACATCCCGGCAGTAATCCTGGATTTATCTCTTTGTCTTCCCGATAACTCCCCCATGGCTGCGCCCTCAAAGCCCAGAAATCCAGTTTGCCACCCTTCACAAGGAACCTCCAGGCATTTTGGAGAGCTCTACCATTTATCTCCTCCACAGTCGCAATTCACCATGAAAATATTTGGTGAAACCCATCAGCAGCTTCCCTGATAGAAGTGCAGAGACTCTACCACTACTTCTGCCCACGCAATTTTCTCTGGCATCCAAAAAGAGAGGCGAACCGTGGGGTTTTTAAAATACAACCCTATGCTGCTCAGCACTCCTGTTCCCCTTATCTTTGAGGTCCCCATGAATTTTCCCAGCAATGGCACCGTGCTGCTGCAAAGATCTCTTGATTTATGCAAGAACTTGATCCCTTTTCTGCCCTTTTTATGAGCAAAGGGTTTCTCTTTTCCTTTAGACGTAGCCTGGTGATTAAGAGCACACTGCCACGAGCCCCGTGCACTGCAGTCCTTTGCTGAAAGCTGCCACAAAGCCTTTAGATTTCTGAGGATGAGAAGGACGTCGGGAGTACAGACACCTACAACAAAGAGAGCTACGTGCAAGCATCACCTTCAGACCTTCCTTTTTATGAGATACTGCCTTTTATCCTCGATTTTAAGCAGCAGCAGCAGCAGCAGCAGGGAGAGGGACTTTGCTGAGGTCACCGGCGAGGCTGGTGGCACAGTGCCATGATCTGCCGTGCCGTATCCATCAGGTGCCTCCTGAGCCACGGGATGGAGACATGGAGAGAGAGGCTCTCAACACCAGAAGGGAGCTGTGGGAAATGGAGGAGTAGGAACCCCCACAAACACTAATGAGTTTAATTTACAGCCCTGGAAAGAGCTTGGGTTGATGTAATGATAAAGGTATACAGATCTTAAGTAGAAGAATTATAAACCTATGTTTCTATAGTTATAAGTAAGAAAATATATTGGGTGATATGGTGAAGGGTTTTAAGTATGATAATATGATTTTATAGTTTAAGTTAAGAATTTAGATGTTATAATAGAAGTATCTGTGTGTACGTGAGCTAACAAGTTATTGGTCAAGAAACAGACACAATGCAGTAAAAAGTACCAAAGGTGATGGGTTATAAAATCAAAACAAAGTTTTGTGTTAATTGTCTATTGGACTAGAAGGTTATAAATTGCCATGTAACTCTGAAACTCGTGACTTTCTTCAGTTATGGCGACTTGCTGTTAAACCTGTAACTTCTGAGACTGATCCTCGTTTGATTTTTAAGTAATAGGTCACAAATAACAGAGTTGGTCCTGTCTCTTGGATCAGGCTCTGACAAGGAGCCATCTGCAGCAGGCAGGGAGTGTGGGGAGTGTGCTCAGGGAAGGGCAGGGAGGTACAAAGGACCTGCTCCCTGCAGCTCTCAGTGAGCAGCTGTTGCACCTGCACAGCCCCTGGGATGCAGTCGGGTTATTCCTCATTTCCCAGCAGAGTGAGGGAAGGGAGCCTGGGCTGAGCTCAGTAATTCCAGCCAGATCCCGCTGCCAAGAATTGCAGGGTTGTGCCAAGGCATCGAATCAATGGCATTTTCTGGGCTCCCCAGCAGAAGACAGATATTGATCTGTTTAAGGAGGGCCAGAGGAGGCCATGGAGATGCTCCAAGGGCTGGAGCCCCTCTGCTCTGGAGCCAGGCTGGGAGAGCTGGGGGTGCTCACCTGGAGAGGGCTCCAGGGAGACCTCAGAGCCCCTTCCAGTGCCGAAAGGGGCTCCAGGAGAGACTTGGGACAAGCGATACAGTGACAGGACACAGGGAGTGGCTTCCCACTGCCAGAGGGCAGGGATAGATGGGATATTGGGAAGAAATTGTTCCCTGTGAGGGTGGGGAGGTCCTGGCACAGGGTGCCCAGAGAAGCTGTGGCTGCCCCATCCCTGGAAATGCTCAAGAAAAGGTTGGAAAGGCCTTGGAGCAACTTGGGATAGTGGAAGGTGGCAGGGGGTGGAACTGGATGAGCTTTAAGGTCCATTCCCATCCAAACCATTCTGTGATTCTGTAACTGGAGCCACCTCATGCCCATGGCCAGGACAAATGGAAACAGGAGCAGCTGTGGCTGCTCTGAGCCCTGAGCCCACCCTGACCTCGGGTGTTGATAATCCCTTAACCCAAGGCCCTTGGATTTGCCCCTGCTCACAAGTTCTCCTCTCCTACACGAAAGGTGTCCAGAGCAAGCCAGAGGCAGCACCAGCACTTAGGGAAGAGCTCCAGCTTCCTTCCAGGCACTCAGGCTGGAGAAATGAAAAGGATTTAAAGCAGATGACAGAGTTGTTAAAAGATGATCCTTTGGTCTTAGTGGTTTGGTGTTTTTAAGCCATGCAGGATTCAACCCTCCTCAAACAACTCCGGTGACACAGGAATCACAAGAAGCCCGTGCCTCTTTGAGGGACACTGCACTACTTTTCCTAATCAAAATATTATTATTGAGCTGATAAAATACTGATCAAGAGATAACCTCATTTTCTCCCACTCAATCCTTCCCCATTGCCACCGGGGTTCACGCTGGCATATGTTATTTTCATGCAGGCAGAAGGTAACCATAGGAAAGCAATTACTGGGCAACATTTATTTTTAAATATAGTAAAATATTTATGAGCAATTTAATATTTTTCACGCCTGGTTGCTCCATGCACTGAGCCTACAACTCTACCACACTGTGGATGAGATGCCTTTTCACAACAGACTGGAATCCAGACAGCAGAACCTCCCAAAATCAGCACTGCTGAACAGCATGGTTGGTAACTGTGTCCTTTGGAACAGAATCCTATGAGAATCCCAGAATATTTTGGGTGGGAAGGACCTTAAAGCTCATTCAGTTCCACTCCCTGCCATGGGCAGGGACATCTTCCACTATGCCAGGTTGCTCCAAGCCCTGTCCAACCTGGCCTTGGACACTTCCAGGGATGGGGCAGCCACAGCTTCTCTCTTTCTGCTTTTTAAAGGGATTGATGGATTCGAAACCAACACGAAAACTGAGGTTTTTTCCAAAATATTTTATCACTAATCCGTGGACCTGGACCACAGGCTTCTCTCTGCTCTAAAAACGCAAAATTTTCAGATTCAGTCAAGCAAAACAGAGAACCTTTTACACATGTGGGAAATTTCAGTGCAAACGTTTTAAAGTTGTGTTAAGTGACAAGGAGGAGGTTGCTGACTCAAGGTACGTGAATCTGGTGACCATAAACATCAGACCATGAGGTGCCTGTCACGGGGACAATTTTTTGAAAGAGAAACTGATGTTCAGCTCCTGTAGGTGTTTAACTTTCAGGTGGGAGGGTTTCTACAGTAAAAAAAGAATATTCCAAATATTCAATGTACAAAACTGTCTTGGGTGAACGCTGCACTACTCAGGCTCCATGAAGAGAGAAAAGTTTCATTTTTATCCTTAGAATCAGAGAACCATTGAGGTTGGAAAAGCCCTCTGAGATCACTGAGTCCACTGTTCCCCCAGCAGTGCCACATCCACAGGGCTTTTAAATCCCCACGGCTGGACCACCCTTTCCATGAAGGAATTTTCCTAATATCCAATCTATCCCTTCCTTGAGCCGCTGCCTGTCACGTGTCCCTTTGAGAAGCTATTTCAACCCAACTCTCCCCACAAGCCTCATAAAAGGATTTCACTGCAACAAATGCCACTGCAAAGAACGACTTAAAAATCCAAATAAAGCTCTTTTTTTTTTTCCTACCATGTAATTGCAAATAACAAACATATCTGTGGTTTACAGAGGAGGCAATAAATTAAAGCTACAGTCACAAATCAGACCAGAAAAAGATACTTAAGTCATTCAATCCACCACCCCGGGATGGCTGCGGCCCCATGGGATTCTGCTCAGTTTTGTGAAAGACTTGGAGTCCTGAACAGAGGAAGTACGACATGAAGAGCTCTCTCAGAAGTGATTTTTTTTGATTCTTATAAAATGAAGCCAGCCCTCTGGTGCTTCCTGAGCGCAGCCTCGTTGGTCTGGCTGGAGAAAAGCAAATGGTCTTTAGCAAATAAGCTTTTTATGTGTGAGAGGAGCACATCATAAATAAAAAGGAAGTTTGATCCCCATCAGAAGGGTTGTGTGTAACCACCTGTAACCACCCCATGATGGCTGTGACATTTCAGCTTCTAGAAAAAGGGACAGGCATTTAATATCTTTTTTTAATCACAGAATTGTTTGGGTTGGAAGGGACCTTAAAGCTCATCCAGTTCCACCCCCTTCCACAGGCAGGGACACCTTCCACTATCCCAGGTTGCTCCAAGCCCTGTTCAACCTGGCCTGGAACACGTTTTAACTTTAAATGGAAAAAGATGCATTTTGAGCCATTAGGAAGCTGAGGACCCCAGAGTTTTAACTTCCTCGCTGATTCTTCTGCTCCCACCAGACGCTGAAGAATAAAAAAAAAGCAGCCAATCTATTTTTTCATTTTTCATTGAGCTGTATCCCACAACCAGTGCATGAGGTGCCTATTTCCGTAGCTTTGGTGAGCAGAAATATTTTAGGAATGGTCACTAAATAAAACAAGTTGAGAGTTTGGGTGTTGCAGTGGTTTGGGGTTTTAATTTCTGGGGCTTTTTTCTATTTTGAGGACAAGAGGAAATGACCTCAAGTTGCACCAGGGGAGGTTTAGATTGGATATGAGGGAAAATTTCTCCATGGAAATGGTGTCCAGCCCTGGTACAGGCTGCCCATGGCAATAGTGGATTCACCACTCTTGGAGGGATTTAAAAGCCAAGTGGATGTGGCACTTGGGGACATGGTTTGTGGTGGCCTTGGCAGTGCTGGGTTAAGGGTTGGATTCAATGATCTTAGAGGCATTTTCCAACCCAAACAATTATATAATTCTGTAATTCTATGAAGGAAAAAAGCCCTATAACCACAAAGGCACGAACTCTGCACTAGTTTCCACTGCGTTTCCAGAATACACGTCCAAAAAGACACATTTTGGGTGAATTAAAGACATTTTGCCAGAGATGAGTTTGAACAAATACATAGTGAGTAGTTCCTGTCCCAATGCTGAATCCCAGCTGGGTGTAAGTCTGTTACAGACAGGTCTGGCTTCAGAGCAAGTCCATCCTTTAGGATTCTCAGGACTTTCCAACATGCTGTAAGCAGGAGAAAACCCCAAAACTTGATGAAATGAGCTTTTTCAGTGATCTGGGCTGTAGCTGGAGCCATCTCCCCACACCACAGAAGTGACAGCGCCACAACAGAGTGAATAATTCTCGTAACTCCCTCCGAACCCAAGGACAGCACTCAGAGCCTAAATTAGGAACACGAAAACCATTAACATGACCAATTAACCTCCGCCCCACCCTCCCTGCGCCACATAAAAGCCGACGTAACAATCCCCAAGATAACATTGTGTGTCAGAAATATCACACACAGGAACACAGCAGTGGCAGCGCTTGTTTCCTGACCCGGGAAAGCTGCTATAATTGTACAGCATTGTGCTCCTGCAGGATTTCGAGTTGGAAGTTGGTTGCCAACAGTCCTGGTTTGCTGGAATTTCCAGTCAGGCTCCTAAAACTCTTTGGGTTCCCCAATCAACACCGTGTCAAGGCGCTGCTCTGAGTTCTGGACATGTGGTTTATTAGGAATTTAATTTTCTTGGTGGAAATAAGTCAAGATCATCCCAGAGATTTAAAAGCTGGATGTGGAGAAGACAAGTAAATGGAGTGAAATTTGTGTGTTTGGGATTTTTTGATGCACATTTCATTGCTAAGGGAACCTAAACCAAAATCATCTTTGCTTTTGGAGGCCCTCCAGCTGAGTCAAGAGGACAGATATTTAGGAGACCACCTCATTTTAAGGAATTTCTTCATGGAAAAGGTTGTTAAGCATTGTAGGGGAATGCCCAAGGAAGTGCTGGAGTCCCCATCCCTGGAGGTGCCCAAGGAATGACTGGACGTGGCACTCAGAGCTCTGGTCTGGGTGACAAGGTGGGGATTGGTCACAGGTTGGACTCGATGATCTTGAAGATCTTTTCCAACCCAAATGATTCTGCGATTTTTTCATTAATTCAGCTATTACATCACATATAATTCAGAGGTTTGGATCTCTAACCTGGCCAGCCTCCAGGGAAACCCCTCAAACTCCCAGAAACCACCAGAGCCTCGTGCACAGGCCCTCGGTCCACGGCATTCTCCCCTCCTGGTGGATGCCATCCTTGTAAGCAAAATACTCTCAAGTAATCCTCCACCCCTTTCTAGATAATTTAAACTGCCCAGATGACAAATCTGAGGAGTGTAAAGGATTCCTCTCTTTCAGCAAACCCCAAAGGATGTGGCACCTGACAAACCCATGGAATTTTGAAGTCCTGTCTTTATAAAGAAGTTTTATCTCTATGAAGCCTTTTCCAGTCAGTATATCCAGGTTTTAGTTCTAGGTGCTTTTCTACCAAGCCCAGACAAGGTTAAAAATGACACTTTCACTCCTTTTGGTACTTTCCAGTTAAAATGATGTCAGATGTTAGATGTCAGTGACCCACATAGACAGTGCTGGAGAAGGGACTGAAAATGAAAACAACATTTTTTGATGTCCCCAGCAATGCCAAAAGCTGTTGGCATCTTAATTTTATCCTTGTGGTGACCTGTCGGCTTAGGCCTTGCATCAGTTTCATCCTCATTTTTCTCTCCATGAAAAGCAACGATTTCCACTTCAATCCTTCCTTCCTTAAGATCTTTTATAAGTTATGTAGAGGATTTCATTTTGGGGCTGTTTCCTTTAAAGCTGGAATTCTTCCCCCTCAGCTGTGATGCCGGTTGTTTGCCGAGGACCCTCCAAGGCCCATCCCAAGAGGAAGTGCAGCCTCCCAGGAATTTTTCAAGGGTGAAGCTCAACACCAGCCAGGCCCTGAACAATAAATACCTCCCTCATTAGTATGCTGAGCCACATTAGTTCTGCTGCTCACAGAGCCAAAGCATCAAAGTGGGGCTGAATCTTCAATTTCACAGTTTGCAACGTGATGCATCAGATACTCCCAGGGCTCTGGGCACCGACGGGATTCACAAAGAGTTGGAGATGTGTGAGGTGCTGCTGGTAAATCTGCTAATGCCTGTGAAAGAGGCTGCACGTGCCTCTGAGAGAAGGAGGATGAAGTCATCCGACATAAAATTGGGGTTAACGCAGCGGAAGGGCGAAGTGACTGCCCAGCATCACACTCAAGGCTTTGGTAATACCATGACCTCAGCCGAGGAGTTGGCATCATCCTAAAAATCAAACATGGATTACCTAAGAAGTAAATTTACACTGCAGAACTTGCATCAAGTCTGGGAAGTCTCATGGTCTCTCCACACAACCCCCCCCAAACGCTTCTCAGTTTTCACAGAATTTGCAAGATTTGAAGGTTTTGAAGTTTCTCAGACGTGGCTGGAATTGCTCAGAGGTTCTGAAGGTCATTTGGGATGGAGGGGCTGATAAATGCAGACTGTCCTGTTACTGCTCTCCTGTCTTTAGGAAATGAGTTTAAGAACACAACACGTTACTCATCATTGGAAGGAAACTATGAATGACACTGTCATGGCTGCAGCTGTACCTGTACTTATCAAATATCAGCATTTCAGCTGATTTTTGCACTGAGAACTCTCTGTCCCTATTGAAAACAGTGTTCCTCAAAGAAGACTACATCAGCCCTGATGATTAGAACAGAGTAAGACCAACCAAGGCCAGGGAATGCTTCACTGTATTAAAAGTCATAGCAAAAAGGTCTCAGGAATGACAAGAGACTCCCAGATACTCCAACTGGCAGCAGGATTCCTCAATGCATGTGTAGCATTATGGCTTTGGAGGCACAGCACAGATTAATCACACAAAGTAATGATCTCACAGTGAAGTGCTGAGCTGGAATTAAAGAGATTAATGCTCAGGTCCCAGCTCTCAAAGTTCTCACCCTTGGGGAAGTCGTATCAACTCCTGCATCTCGCCTCCCCTTCCCACAAAACCTCCTTTGAATTACTGATTGCAGAACGTGAGTGAAGATGCCAGAGGGGAAGACCATTCCAAAGGCTTTTTAAAAATTATTATTTTTTCCTTAATACCTGCTGTGAGGCAGTGTCTTGTTTAATTCATGACTCTTTGAAGAAAGATTTGCCATCTTAAGGGAATAAAAACAAGTCTGCATTATCTTTTTAAAAACATCATGTGTTCCTACTACTGGTGAAGTCTAGGCCTGAACAAACACTCACAGGGACCCACCAAAAACTGTGCAATTTCAGGTAATAATGAGTTTGATGGGACGTGGTTACAATGTGTTTGGAGACCCAATGGTTGGGTCAGGCAAAATTCTAAAATTAGCAGAGCACTTTTTGACCTAAATTCCCACAGGAACAGAAGGACACAGCAAGAAATACTGTCCCATACAGCTTTGTGTATTTTGTGACTCCCACTGCTGAATCCTGCAAGATTTTGGTTGTTCTGGAGTCAAAAGTCAGGCTCTTCCTTTAATTTCCCAAGCTCACATCATAGAAAATAAGATATTTAACTATTGTGATGGATTTCTACACCTGTTACTCCACACCAACCCACCTGCAACCCCCTGAACATCCAGCCTCTGGCATTTCTTTAATCACATCCCAATTCCTCTATAAACCAAAGAGATATCCAAGACTTCTTGGAATGTGGCTTTTTCCCATGGCCCAAAATACAAAATGCAGGCCAGGTTTTGGTGAGGATGGGAAGAAACAGGAAAGTATGTGGGTGGAAAAAGAACAATGAAGTTCCGCCATGCACAAAATGCCTTTTTTGCTGTTTTTTTTGTTTGTTTTTGTTTTTTTTTAATTAAAACTCAAAACTTCTGTGAAGAATTTGCCGTGAGACAATAACTCTGTTTTGGTGGTGACATCTGTGCCATGCACAGCCCAACAGCCAGAAGTGACAGTCACAACTGAGACATCTCCAACCACAGCAACCAAACCTTCCTGCCCACACTCTGCCTGAAATTGCACTGGGAGGCCTCAGAAATCCCACAGGATTCCAACCAATCTCCAGCTGCCTTGAAAGCGTAATTAACTGCAATTGCCTTTTTGATTTTATCTCCATTTTCTCAGGTTCTGGGCAATTTGGGAAAGCTCTCTGTGTACCTACAGGTGAGAATGCACACCAGTGCATGCACCTACTTGTCTGGAGCTACCAACTTCCCAGTGGATCTGCTTTTCTCAAGGCCTCCTTGGAGAATGAAACTTAGGGAAGAAGCCCATCCTTTGGGAAATTCTCCTTCTTATCCTGTACAGCCACTGATAAAAAGATTTCTGTTCCTGCTGGTGATACGAGCTCGAATCAAGGGAGTGTTCAAGCTCAGCTTGGCTCCACCAGGCTCAAGCTCCCTGCTTCCCACAAGGTTTTCTGACAAATTGCTCTCACAGGGATTTTAAAAAAAGAAGCTGACCTGGCCCTTGCAGTAAGAAAGAGATTTTCCTTCCTTCTCCACATAAATTTTATAGTTTCCCAAAAAAATAGAAAGAAGGGACTCAGAGAAAGCAATGGGGAACGTGTACAGAAAAAAAAAGGGGAAGGTTTGACCTGGGTTAAGGAGTAATTGATACTCCAGGCTACAGCTTCATCCATTTTCAAAGAATCATAGAAAGATTTCAGGGAATCCCCAGGCTGGATGGGGCTTGGAGCAACCTGGTCTAGCGGAGGATGTCCCTGTGTTGGAAGCAGATGGTCTCTAAGGTCCCTTCCAACCCAAGCCATTCCACGATTCTATGAAAATTCTTGACCCTGCAGGGAAGGTTCAGCGCTAGTTTCATTCAAAAATACAGATTGGGTGTAGTCAACGGGCTGGAGAAATCCATCCAAAAATGTAGAGAGCTGTTTCAATCCGAAAAACTTTCCTAGTCAGTGGAAAATTCGGCTTTGCTACAAATTCAGCTGGAAGCTTCCGAGCCAGCCCAGGCAGGGCTTTGCCCGTACACCCCAAGGAGAAAGGCCAAGAATGAGGCATCCGAACACAGCCCTGCCAAAACCTCCCTGGTTTTATCACCGGGAGTTCAAACCCAGACCTCCTGTCCTGCTGTTCACGCTGCACACGGAAGGGTTTCCAAGAAATGCTTCTTGGCAGCAATCCCAAAAAACCCGGCTTCCGACCCGCTGTGGGAACAGAGGTGGCTTCTCTGCGGATTTTAAAGCTGAATTTCCAAAGAAATTCCAGTATTTTTGAACAAGGCCCTTGATTTTCCTAAACAAAACTATTTCTGTGAGCCTAAGGAAGGGCTGATGGTCTAAGGACCTGGGGAAGATGATCCTGCCCACATTCCTGTATTGTTATTCCAAGTTTTGCACAGCATCAGGGATGCTTCCCCCCTACCCTTCCTGTAAACCTGCTGGGATCATGAAAATAATAATGGTGGAAAAAACTGGGTGAACCCAGATTTTAGAAGGAATTTCTTGACTATGAGAGTGGTGATGCCCTGGCACAGGTTGCCCAGAGAAGCTGTGGCTGCCCCATCCCTGGAAGTGTCCAGGGCCAGGTTGGACAGGACTTGGAGCAACCTGGGATGGTGGAAGGTGTCCCTGCCCATGGCAGGGGAGGTGGAATAAAATGGTCTTGAAGGTCCCTTCCAACCCAAATATTCTATGCTTCCATGTCCCTGCTCATGGCAGGGGGGGGAATGAAATGACCTTTAAAGGTCCCTTCCAACCCAAATATTCTACAATTCCCACTCCTACCCTCTGGGACAGATGGCAGCCGTTTGGTGGTGGGTCTGTTCCTACCTCCCATCCTCCTTCCCCTCCTCCAGTAATGCATTTTCAGCCAGTTTTGATTTGAGACCACTGTGACCTCTACTCAGAAGTGCCACCAGACCTGGCAGCACTATGATGTCTGGGATCCCAAGGTTTCCAGTTGCACAAGCAGAACCTTTTGGGATATAATCAACATTTCAGATCTAAACTTTGAAGCCTTCTCACCTGTTCTCTGCAAACACAGGCTCCCTGCTCTGCCAGCACTACTACGACTATGTCTGAGCTGGAATAAATGTGTGACATTGCTGAAGTGGCTGACAAAAAGAGGACAGTAACTTGTGACAAGTGAATGTGACCCGTGCAAACAAAGCCCAGAAATCTAGCGACACATCTGAGTGGGCAGATTTCTATGGGCTTCATGCATCACTTTTCCCCCACATAATCTGAATCTGAATGCTCTGGCCCTGTGACACCAATCAGGAAGCGATGGATAACGGAACACAAGCAGAAAAGGGTGCACAAGCCCTTCTAGCTCCCATCAGCTGTTTCATAACCCCTGTTTTAGAGAGAGAAAAAACACTCAGCCCAAAATCTCCTTCCAGTAGCCCACAGGAGTCAAGAGGTTTCGGGTACGACGGACATCTCTGACACTCCAGATCCTACCTAGAATCCCACATTGCCTGAGGCAGCTGAACAAGCCCCATGACCTCAGTGTGGACCTTGCTGTCTTATTCCAAAAGGACTCTGTTGAAGAAGCTGCTGTTTTATTCTAAATTTTCATCCAATTTTGCTGCAAAAGGAAGGTGCTCAGGGACTATTTCAGAGTCACATCTACATGGGGCTTCATCATGCAAGACAAACCACTCACACAACAAGCAATTTTGCTGGGACCATTTCACCTGGCCAGTCACAGCACTGGCCACGGTGATCAGCCCACAGCCACACCTCTTCATGTGGCTCCAGGCACACCCTGCCAATCCCAGCAGCTTCAGGATTCCCGCTGGCCACTGAATTCCAACCCCAAACAGCTCAGAAGCCCTGACAGGTACATCCAAGCTCTTGCTTCTCTAAAAAATCCTTTTCTTATATTAGCAAAATCTGAAAAATAAATGGAGTTTAGACTATTAATGTTTACACTGAGCATCATACATGAATTTTTTCTGAGACTTCAGTCTCACTGAACTTAATTCTTAATGGGATGAGATATGGAAAAGAAGGCACCAAAGAGAAAGTCTTTCTCCTAGGAAAGTTGGCCCTTCTCAGTGAATTAAAAGGAGAGGATATCCTGAGCTGGAAGGGACTCACAAGGATCATCCAAGTCCAACTCCTGGCCCCACACAGGACAACCCTAATTATTGGGATCCCTAATTAATCCCTAATTAATGGGATTCATTCAGCTATTGGCCTCAACAGGAGTTTTCCCCAAATCAAAAAGTGAGCAAAAAAAGAAAAAAAAAAAAAAAAGACTTAAAAATAGAGGCAGAAAAACACAACATGAAATTCAGTAAAGCACAGAGAGGAACACACACAAACAGGTCCGAAACTCACTGCTAAGTATCACACAGATTCCAAGGGAAGGATTTAGTCAACCCTAAAAGTTAGGGTTGGCTTCAGTTTGGCACCGAGGTATCAAATCAGATTTGCAATGAGTTCAAAGAATTTTTGTATGAAACCATAAATTGGTCATGTTTGTGAAGCAGGCAGTGTCGGCAGGACCCTGGGTGGAAGCTTTAAGGAAATATTAAACCACAAATACAAACTACTTCTCCAGACAGGGTGAACCCGTGAAAGCCACAGCAACAAGAAATGCTTTAGGAAAAGACCTTGTTTATACAAATGTCCAGGTTTCACACGCACATCTCCCTTTGCTACTCCAGCAGCACCATCCCAGCACTGAATCCACCTGGGCTGGAACGACTCCTTCGAAACACCCAACAAGAAATCTTACAGTAGGGTTTTTATTTTTAATTTTTAAAAGCATTCCTCAATCTTTTCCACAGGTCAGACCACGGGAAGAACTTCGACCAGAGAAACTTCCCACAAACTCCCTGATGGATGTTGGGTTTTAATTCACCAATGTCCTGAGTAATGCTTCTTACTCTGGAACCTTCCTTCTTACTCCGTGACCTTCCTTTCCTCAAAAAGACTCTGGGCTTTTTCTTTTCCCCTCCTTAATAAATCACTCACGCAAGAATTCCGTGCCCATCTGCACCAAGGTAAGAGTATATTTCACTTTAATACTAATTCAGTGTATTTTAGTCTAAGACTGGTTTGTGTAGACAAGAAAAAGAAACTCAAGAACAGCCCTCTCCAAAAGAGTACAAAAATTGATGCCCAAACTCTACATGGCTCACAACGCAACCCAAAAAGTTTCAAAAATGAAAAAATTCTTTCAAGTAAATGAAGAGAAAACACTGGATTTATCCAAGTTTGCACCAAAACAAAGCCAACACCCCCCAGGTCTGAGAAGACTGCACTCATTAGGATTGAACAAGGGAACGATAGAGCACAGGTTTCTCCGTCTAGGACTGGGGGATGCAAATCCATGAGGAAGCTGTACACCCTGGAACCTCCAAAGGCTACACCAGCACCACCTCCACACCCCAAACACCTCATCCATGTCTCTACTGTACCTTGAGAGGGACGTTCATTCACCTCTTCGCCTCCCCAACGCGACGGCCAAAGCTTTCTCCGATTAATACCAACCCAGGAGGATGAGGAGCACACAATCAATCCTTGTTAAGGCTGATGATTATTCCCGATGCGCCCTGGAAGAGAGGAACACCCAGTGAGTGGCTTGTGCCAAGAGGAGTGAGTGCTTTCACACGGATCAGCCACATTAAACTAACAGCCTTTTTCTGCCCCAGATGCTTGGGTTTTGTTGAGGATGACTGGGATTGTCCCGTTAAACTGAGATTGTCCAGCCGTAATGGAGTCCCCATGCCAAGTTTATCCAAGTATTCCAAGCTCAGATGGAGCAACACCAGCCTGAAGAAGGCATGGAGATGGTTGAGAAGAAGACTGCAGACCACAGCTCAAGTTTTGGGGAATAACCCAAGTTTACATGGCCTGTTAATACTCCAGGAGCTAATGAATAACAAAAAAATTAATCCTAAGTTGTTCTGTTCTGCAGAGAGGACAATAAGGATCATACATGACTTGGCCTAAAGCTGGAAAGATCTCCCTTTATGCAAGATTTTACATCCAAATCTAGCCTGCTGCCTTAAAAACACCCTTATTTTTGGGGAGGAAAGTGAAAGTTTGTTGGCATGAGCTGGGTACTCATGAGGCCAGCCAGCACCAGTGGGAAAAGAGGACAAACCTCTGGACAGCACAAACCCTTCTGGAGGCCTGGAACAGGGGAAGGTGCCTTCAAAGGCTCCTCTGCTCATGAAAACAGCCCCAAGGTGGAATTAGGAATGTATCAGTTAAAGCATCTACAGGAGTGAGAGTGGCTCCTCTGGAGTATGTTGGCAAGGAGGAGAGGAAAACAATATTCCACCAGGCTGGGGGAGAGACAAGTGAATTATTCCCTTGGCAACCAGCTTCACGGGACCTGGTTCTCTCCTCAGTTATTCAGTTGTATATATTTGGCTCCTCAGTTACTTTCTGTAGGACTCCTCCAGCATTAGATCTCATTTTCAACTCAAGTTGGCCACGTCTTCCACGTGCTGCACAAAGCACAAAGAGGCAAGGTGCATTTTTGTAAGGTAAGGTGAGTCTAAAACAACCGAAACCACCTGTGCCGTGGGAACATCTGGCAAAATTAAACATCCTCCTCAATGGAGCAAGAGAAAAGCTGATGCTCTTTGTTCTAATGCTTTATGAGGGCATTAAAGCCTCACACAGAGTGAGCACCCAAACCATCCACCCACAGCAAAGGCAGCAGCAGAACCAATGCCAGAGAGGTCCAAGAGCAGCTCCCAGGAACCCCTTAAACATTTGTGTGTAGGTGATGGACACTGCCAGGCTAGAGAGAACCAACGAAAAAACCAACATCCCCACATCCAACATCCCTGTGATGCCTTAGGTTTTAACTTTTATATTTTTCAAATCCTGTATTCCCAGTGTGTAACTCTGCAGTGTCCTGCAGCCTGGGAGCTGCTGCTCTCTCATGCTGAGACAGACAGAACAAAGCCTCTCCAGGCTGCTCTCCAAGGACACCCAGCCCGGCCTAGGCCCAAAATGTGTAACCCAGCATCTTGAGAAGGGGGGCAAGCTGAGGGGAAATTCCATCATTAGCTAAAGTTTAATTGGTGAAATTGGGTTGAGATGCAAATGGACCAAAGCTATAAAAGTGTGAAGAACTCGTGACTCGGGGTCCATCTTGGGTGTAGCCTTTGGCCTGCCCAGGGTGTGCCTCTGAAGGCCTTTCAAATAAATATCCACCTTTATTCCCTTCCTCCTGTCTGGTCTCTGTTTCTAGGTTGGCCTCTTTAGGCATCACCTGGAAGTGTCCAAGGCCAGGCTGGATGGGGATTGGAACAACCTGGTCTAGTGGAAGACATCCCTGCCACTTGTCTTGGAACTAAATGGTCTTGAAGGTCCTTCCAACCCAAACCACTCTGTATTTCTATGGATTTATTTTAAGTTGGAGAAAGGACATACATTCTGCAGGCAGAGGGAAGGAGCAGCAGAGCATCTTCTCCCTCACAGTGCAGCAGTGCTCCCTGGACACCCACTCCACCGCTTTGCATTCCCCAACAAATAACCCAGCCTGCTCATGGCAATGTGGATTCCCAATCCGGCTCTGCAGCAAAACAGGCTCCCTCTAATTATCCCTCAGCCTGACGACATCTGAATGGTGGAACAGGAACATGTCAGAGACACAAAATGAGAGAGTGTGAAAACAAGCCCGTCTCCTTTCTCCGTTCACACCGCAGGTCCCAAGCGCACGAGGACTCGCTCCCGCCTGAGTCATTCCCAGCAACGCTTCACAACCACAGAGAATTCCCACGCAGGAGGCTTTTTTTTGCAAAATTATTTAAAAATGAGAGGACAGTGAGAGCGGCTCTGGGACTGGAAGGAGCAACAGTGTGATGAGAAGGATCGGTCATGTCTACGGAGCCTTATTAGAAGTAATTTATATGCAAGTAAAACAAATATCCCCCCACACTTTTCCAAGAAAACGCCGAATTCCATACTGATTTACACGCTTTCCAATCTCATTGACTTCAGAGGGATTGCCTGCGGTAGGAATCACCAGGCTGCAGCCTCCCAGCAATGGAGTAATCCCTTCATATTCCCCCTTTCAAAAGCCCCATCGTCCGACCAGGTGCTGCAGCTCAGACCCCGTGAGCCGAGTTCCAGCCCTGCGGCGACGCTTCTCCTCTCCCTGCAAAAGCTTGGGAAGGGGGGGAAAGGGAAATAAAAGTCTGATGATGGAAATGCCTCGTGGAGCGTGGCTGAGCTGGGGGAGAGAGGCCCGAACCCTCCTTCCACCTAATTAAATCCAGATCCAAAAGCTGTTCTGATCTGAGGGCATTATGTATTTTTGTTAGGAACGGCAGGGATAAATTAACTCCTAACTCTGGCCCTAATCTTTTTTTCATTGTTGTTCGAATTCTCCCACTTCCTAAGATTTCAGCGTTTCCTTGTGATAAAGAGGAGCTCTGGCCTGCCAGCTCATCTCTGCCCCGTTTCTCCACGGCATCTGGGCAGATGCTCCCCCCCAACCAAGCTCTTCAAAATCACAGGACCTGCTTCTCCATTTACAAACATCGGTGCAAAAGGCAACTGCTGACCCCACTCTTTCGTCACAGCTGTTATTTACAGCACCACCAGCACACTGGAGAGATGATAATAAATGTTTAATGGTCCAGTAAACACCAAGGGCTTTATCTCCAGCCCATTTCCAAGCCTGATCAAATATAATAATCCTTTGTATGTCTGTCTGCCACTTCCCTGGCTTCCTGTGGGATAGGAGGAGATGGACAGGGCTGCTCTATATTCAGTATATAGGCAAAAGGGGGTTAGTTACAGGGACATAAATGTTTTCCCTGCTTTCATATCAATTCTTTGCTCCCAGAAGGTCAGGACTATCCACCAACCTGTTGGACCTCAACTTCTACATAATACAGAAATGCAGCCAGCATCTGCCTCTAGGATTCAATGCAGCAGTTATAAATACCAGCAATATTACACAGAGGAAGTGGGGAATATGTGGAGGAAGTTGAGAGAAGAATCATTCACTTACAGACTGGGCAGATAAACCACTTCCTCAGATCTGAAATGGAAGATCTATTCCTCCTCCAATTATAGCTGTGGGTCCATTACTCAATATTCCCTCCCCATGCAAGTCTTACTTATCTCATAGAGCCTCATCTCTCCCAGATGACACTGAAAATGAGTCATTTGACACATTAAAGTGAAGCAGTTAGGGTTTTATTGTGCTATTACACATCGCCGTGACAAGCTTCCCTAAAGACCTGATCCTAAATCACAGCCCAATTCTGGTTTGGGAAACTAATCCTATATCACAGTCCAATTCTGGTTTGGGACACTGATCCTAAATCACAGCCCAATTCTGGTTTGGGAAACTGGTCCTAAATCACAGCCCAATTCTGGTTTGGGAAACTGGTCCTAAATCACAGTCCAATTCTGGTTTGGGAAATCCTAAATCACAGTCCAATTTTGGTTTGGGAAACTGGTCCTAAATCACAGTCCAATTCTGGTTTGGGAAACTGGTCCTAAATCACAGTCCAGTTCTGGTTTGGGAAATCCTAAATCACAGTCCAATTTTGGTATGGGAAACTGATCCTAGATCACAGTCCAGTTCTGGTTTGGGAAACCGGTCCTAAACCACAGTCCAATTCTGCTTTGGGAAACTGGTCCTAAATCACAGTCCAATTCTGGTTTGGGAAACCGGTCCTAAACCACAGTCCAGTTCTGGTTTGGGAAACTGATCCTAAATCACAGTCCAATTCTGGTTTGGGAAATCCTAAATCACAGTCCAATTCTGGTTTGGGAAACTGATCCTAAATCACAGTCCAGCTCTGGTTTGGGAAACTGATACTAAATCACAGCCCAATTTTGGTTTGGGAAACTGATACTAAATCACAGTTCAGTTCTGGCTTGGGAAATTCACACAGCCCAGAGATAAACACATGAGAAAAAGCCACGAGGATTCTGCAGGTGAGACCTCCCCATGTAGGGCTGCACCAATTCAATACACAGGCTCCAGCAGCCAGACCTGTTCCATAGCTCTCCAGACCATATTCAAGGTTTGATTTCGTATTTTCAGCCTCCAAAAGAGCCCCAAAATCAAGTCCTGGCACTGGTGAGTTCTTCTGATACAGCCAAAGCCACCTGACTCCACCAACACCAGCACTTCCTGGCTCAGATGATGGGAGAGACCTGCTTCCCAGTTCGATCTGGTCAAACTGGAGGGTCTTCTAAGGCTGATCCATGCAGAAGATGAGGGATCAGGGCAGGATTATGTAAACTAAGGCTCGAGGCCAAAATAAAGGAGCCTGGAGGCAGGGCTGTCGTCAGGGCGTAGCTCAGCTGTGCCTCCACGCACCGGCCCCTTCCCTCCCTCCCTCCACGGGCCATTTTCACTCAGCGTGGCCAGGAGGTTCTTGCAGAGGGTGTTTGAAACTCCCAGAGCTGCCAAAAACGTCCAATTAAAAGCCCAGTGAGAGCTCGTAATAAATCCAGCCCAGCGAACCGCAGCCCTGCTCGGCTGCCTTTCTGGGTGAACCCAAAAATCGTGGAAGCAAAGACCTCCCGGCAATTACACCCAAAAGGTTTCCTGTCTCTGCACGAATCTTTGTTTGCTTTGGGTTTTAGTGGTAGATGGGAGCACAGACTACAACTTGTGGGAGATAGGTTATTGCTGCTAAAGCAAAGAGCCTTTTTCCTTCCCCCCCTCTCTGAAAAGATAAAGCACTAAAAATGCTGCTCTGAAACAGCTTGGTCCTGCATTCACAGATGGCAGCAGAAATTAGCATTATTTATCAGTGGCTTTAGTCACTTTTTAAAAGAAAAGCAGATAAAGGAAGACGTGCACCTGAATTAAGGCTCCTTATCCTTTCTTTTGCAACTAATACTTCAAAATGCAGCAGGGAAAGAGCGTTTTGCAGAGCTTTAGGAAACCACACTTCAAAAAAAAAAATACATTTACCCAAGAAGGAGAATGAAAACAAGCAGAACAATAAGAGTCACGGAAGTTTGCTCTGAGGAGACAGCTGGGAAGGTGAAAGGAGGAAGCAAGCAAAGAAAACACACAGCATAAAGATAGAAATTAATCCAAAACAGCAGGAGAAGAATTATTAAGCCATTTTACATTCTTACAGCAGAGGAGATGTGATCACACAGTGCTGTTCGATGCCAAATGTGGCTGCATTTGTGCACAAGTCACACCCCTGCAGAGGGCTCAGCCCAGCCCTGCATCTCCCGAGGACCTCGATCTTCCTGGGTCAGAACCACGGAGTGGTGGAGGTTTGGAAGGACCTCTGGAGATCGTCTGGTCCAGCTCCCTGCTCAGCAGGGTCACACAGAGCCAGCTGCCCATGATCATATCCTGATAAACGCTGAATATCCCCAAAGATGGAGACTCCACAACCTCCCTGGACATCCTGTACCTGGTGACCCTCAGTCAAAACGTGTTCAGGATGTTCAGAGGGACCCTCCTGTGGTCAGTGTGTGCCCATGGCCCCTTGTCCTGTCCCTGGGCACCACTGGCAAGAGCCTGGCTCCGTCCTCTCTGCACCCTCCCCTCAGGTGCTGATGGACAGGGATGAGACCCCCGGAGCCTTCTCTTCTCCAGGCTGAGCAGTCCCAGCTCTCCCAGCCTTTCCTCAGAGATGCTCCAGTCCCCTCACTGGGCTCTCCCCAGTGTGTCCATGTCCCTCCTGTCCTGGGGAGGCAGAACTGGACCTGGTGCTCCAGGTGTGGCCTGACCAGTGCTGAGCAGAGGGGCAGGATCCCCTCCTGGACCTGCTGAAAGGGTTTTGTCTCGCACAGCCCAGGCCATCACTGTCCTTTTTGGGCACATTGCTGCCTCACGGGGAACCTGATGTCCATCAGGATACCCAGGTCCTTTCCTGCCCAGCTCCTTCCCAGCCAGATGACCCCAGCACAAACTGGTGCCTGGGGCTGTGTGAGGAATTGCAGGGAAACAGCAAATGCACGAAAGAAAACCACTCATAGGCCACGACAAAATCTTCTGTCAGACAGAGAAGCTCATCACCAAAGAGCTTAGTTCAGATGAAGGACAAACAAAAAAAAGCACAGAGAGCATCATATGATAAATAGGCATCATTTTCTCCAGCAGTGAAGCCTGTCCTCGCTGCAAGAACTTGCCATTTCCTCCCAGCACAAATGGATTACTCATGGACAGAGAAGTCGGGAACAAAATTAACTCTTGGAGCCCAGCGTGTCCCAGGAGATGAGCTCAATCCCAGTCTGCTCCTTCCTCCACAGCACTCAGACCAGAAGCCTGGTGGCCTCTTTGATTGCTTCCATCACCACAATAATTACTTTAATTTTTAGCTTCTTGATTTTGGCAGAGAATCTCTTAAAAGCCGAAGGAAGAACAATTAAATGTGAGAATTAAGTGAAATAAGGTGCCAACAGGGTTTGGTGTCTGCCCCTCTTCCCTTAAGTGGGGTGGAAGATTAAGTGCTCAGCACATGAGCTCCTGAGAAAGCCTCCAAAGGGAGGCACCCTCAGAAGAGATCCAAAAAGCCTTTTTCTTAATAGAAACCACGTAGAACTTGCCAAAAAACTCCTAAATCCTGCAGGACCAGCGGATGGAGCCTTGGCTTCAGCTCCCACGTGGGCTTAGCAGTACAAATCCACTTCCCACACAGCAGGGAGAGCAATGCAAGGTCTGTTCTGTCCTTCCCGTGGTGCTGAGCAGCCAAAATGCAAGTCACTCCTCCAGAAAGTACAGAGTGAGCTGATTTATGGACTTACCAAGGAGGGAAGTTCTGATCAGCGTCCTCTTTCTCAGGATTCTCATGTGTTTTACCTTAGCTATTCAATGGACCTGAGGAATCCACAAGCACTCCCGCTGCACATGATGCTGACAAGAGGGACCAGGACACAATTCCTTCCCTTTTATGTTTTCACCTGCTCAGGCTGGAGCAGCAAGGAGGGATTCAGCACCTCTGTTCCACACAGCCAGACAGTGCTGCAGGTTTCTCACCAGGGATCAAAGCAACAGGAACCCAACACCTCCACCAGCAGCAGCTCAAGCAGCTCCCAGTGTTGGCTGCCCAACAGAATCCTGGGATCACAGTCCTCATCCTAATTTTTTTTTTTTTTTTTAAAGAATATAGTCATCAAAAATTGTCTCTTGCTCGAAGGCTAACAGCTGTGTGACAGTCACATTCCAAGTTTTCTACTCATTCATGAATTCAAAAGTCAGGCTGAGCAGATGCACCATTAAGTCCAGTTGCCTTATTTTTGGGAACACGTGTAATTATCCCCAACTTCAGAGACACAAACCACTCCTGGAGAAGTGACTTGTCAAACGGCGAGATGACAGAGGCAGCAACAAGAGCCCACTCACCCTGCCACTGGTCTCATGTCTCACAAAATAATTGCCTTCCCACCCAGAACTAAAGGTTACAACTACAGAGAGAATGAGTCAAGCCGGAAAGACATATTTTAAAAATGGGAAAAAATGGAGCAAAAAAGGTTTTATGAAAACACACCGGCGTGTGTAAGACAGGAGAGAGACCAGTTCTGCATTGCACCTTGTTTGCTCATGCTTTGTCTCAGCTGCCAACCACAAATTAAACACCTCAGTTAAAACTTTGCTCATCTGGTACCTTTAATACTTACTTAGTCACTAGAAACCGAACATCTGTTTTGCTTTGAGGCTTTCAGCAGTGACTCAATGTTATCTGCAGTGTTGGACCGCTGAAGATGAGTATTCCTGAGGTTTTTTTTTCACCCCCACCCCACTCCTAGCAACAGGGCTTCTTGCTTTGGGAAGGAACCAGCTGACAGAGTTGGGTTATAAAATCATTACAGCTTGACATGAGTAGAGGAGGAGGTGCGGGATGTAGAGAAATTTCATCCTCAGCTGGAAACAACCCAGCTGAGATCTCCACCAGCGTGTACCTGTGTCCCACAGCTCCCTGGGATCGATACACCTTTGGCTCCCGGGCTCTGGAGAAGGAGCAACCTCCTGCTGTGTTTACAGCCAGCTCGATAAACAAAACGCAATTAAAATGCCTCCAGCAACCTCTCAGCGTGTGCATCCCCCCCCTAGGCTGCGAGCAATCCCAAAGCTTTATCTGGGATTTAACCTCCGCTGGCTCCGGGCACGGCGGAGAGCTCAGCATCACATCTTCATCAGCAGGGAAGTTCCCGAGGTGGAGGCGTAGCTCCGGGAAGAGGATGCAGCAGCAGGAAATATCCCAGCACCGAGGGACCCAATTAACTGGCTGATAGAAGACACCAGCATCCTATTAGCAGGGTAGACGCTGTGCCTGCACAAAGGCATGCCGCGCCTGGGAAAAGGACTTCAGGGGTAACATATGCTGAGTGTGTGTGCCAGGGAAGAGCCTGGACACGGTCATCATCTTGTCCTGCTGTAAGGGAAGGGATCTGGGCAGTATCCAAGCCAGCCCCTCATTAAAAGTCATTTCCCTGCTGTGTTCGCAGGGACGCTCCTGCTGCTTCTTCGGTGAGTGGGAATTTTCCCTGGAAGGGCATCAGACACAGCAAATCCATGGATCTTCCCTTCACCTCGCCAAATGGTGGCTATAAAACAGACCCAGGTGTCGGAAAGGCCGAAACTCGGCTTGGCTTTATGGGGTTTCAGAGGATCACAGAAAATCCTGAGCTCAAAGGGACCCACCCAGGGATCATCGAGTCCAACTCCTGTTTCACTATCTCCCACACCAGAGATGGGCACACACAGAATCACCCAGGCTCTAAAGGATCTCCAAGACCATTGAGTCCAGCCTGTGACCCATCACCACCCCATCAACCAGACCAGAGCACCGAGTGCCACCTCCAGTCGTTCCTTAAGCACCTTCAGGGATAGGGACTCCCCCACCTCCCTGGGCAGCCCAGTCCAGTGTTTTATCACCTTTTCTATGAAGAATTGCCTCCTAATGACCAACCTGACCCTCCACTGGAGCAGCTTGAGACTATAAGGGGTTCACTGAAAGGGTTTTATGACCCCCTTCACCCTTACACACAGATAAAGGGCACTGACATTGAGGATTCAGGTATTAACCTGCTGGGAGATAAAGGTTCAAAGGGAAATCTGAGAAAATCCCTACTCCCGGCTCCCACCCCAGCACTTGAAAAGGCTTTTCTCTCTTTCAGTAAAATCTTAAAACTGAGTGTGCACAGGGACAGCTTGAGACTGTCCCAATGTGCATGACAGATCCCGTTTGAGATCTGTTTAATTCAATACTTCCAACAGTAATCAGCAGCAAGTCTATGAAGCAAGGTCAGTCCCCCATCAGCATTTTCTCCCCAGAACACTTCCCAGTCTTCAGCATGGACTGCTTCTACCCAGGGGTCTTCGTCCTTTCCTTTTGTGAGTTTATCCAGTCACCTTTTTGATCCATTTTGATCCATCAGTTTTTAAGCATCCTACAGCATAGTTTGCCCAGAGAAGCTGTGGCTGTCCCATCATCCTTGGAATTGTCCAAGGCCAGGCTGGATGGGGCTTGGAGCAACTTGGGATAGTGGAAGGTGTTCCTGTCCATGGCAGGGTTTGGAACAAGTTGGTCTTTAAGATCCCTTCCAACTCAAACCATTCTGTGGTTCTGTGATCAACACGTGGTGGAAATTCTTACAAACACTGACAGTACACAGGGGAGGACCATCAACTCTCAAAATTCTGATCCTCAGAGCTCACAAAACTTCTCTGAGTTCTCTCCCCAAAGTTTTTATGGCAGTAACGCAGACCACAATGAACAAGTGCTGCCATGCAAGTCTCAGGGATTCAACCCGGGCTCCTCATCAGAGCCTCTGCGGGCAGCGAAGCAGCAGAACTGGTTTGGAAAGGAGAAAAGGAAAGAAAACACAGATGACTCTGATAACATGTCTAATTAATAAAGCATAAACGAGACGGGCTGGTTCAGGCTGCGCGTCCCATCTGCTCCGGCTTCGCTCGGGATGGTTCCCATCCCCAAAAGCACCGCTTTCCATGCAGATATTCCCCCATGCTGACACGACAAAGATGTGCCTTCAGCACCCGGGCACACGCTCTCTGCTCTGGCATTCCTGCACATCCCTGCGTCCCTCTCTTTAGGAAAAGGGATGAACAACAAAAAATGTGAGCGTGCAAAGCGTGGTCTGAGACACCAAGGCCATATCCCAGAGACCAAACACAAGAGTTTGGTATGAGTTTGCCACAACTTCATAGTCATCAGTCCTCTGTGACCTAACCAACCTTTAAAGCTTTACCCCAAAACAGTTAATATGCTTTATTCTGTTCTGCTTTAAGTGACTTTGCAATCAAGTTGTGTGAATTTCTACAGTGAAAATGCTGATTTATAAAGATTTATTTGTGGAGGTGACAGCTCCCTAAAGTCAGCAGTTAGAGTTATGATTCTAGAGGTTGAGATTCAGCCAAGGACTTGATCTCTGCACCTTTCTGGTCCTCCTTTCGAAAAAAATAAGCAGAGAAGACACACGCAGTAGAGTGCCAGCAGTGGGAAACATCCAGACACTCTCACAAACGTGCACCCAAGCCCTAAAAGCTTCAACAAAAGGAAAAAGAGAGAAACAAAAGGGAGTGACAGGAAACTGGTGGTCAAGTGGTGCCGATAGTCCTGGTGTTTTCTGAGGACAGGCTGACTCATTTTCCCCAGTTAAAAACCCAAACAACACCAACACCAGTCAGTCTGCTGGAGGTGGGAGTTCCTGGTTTTTTCAGGTTTCATTGCTACAGGGTAGATTTAATGAAAATGGAAATCTTTCAAGGAGGGTAAATTCTTCAGAGGTGGATAGGAAGCTATGGTCAGTTCTGAACAAGCTTCTCCTGTATCACTTCATTCATGGCCACACCAGCTGCTGGCACCTGCTCCCGAAAAACCAGCAAGAGTCAGGCCCTAAAAAGATAATCTATTCTATTATTTTTCAAAAGATGGGATTGAATGAGGAGCATTCTGTTGGGAAAGTCCACACCACACCTCTGATGACACAGAAGAAAGAAACCAGCCTGGTGTTCGAGCCAGCCAAATGGGGAACACCAAGGCTCTACTGGAGGAAAACCTTGAGTAACTTGGATGCAAACAAGCTCATCTCCACCTGGGATGCCAAGATCCTTCTGCTGTCTTCGTACTCAAGAGCTGTGAACATCATGAAGGTCTGATCTGCACTTGAGGAAGGACCAGGGAGGACGTGCCATGGCAGAAGCATCCCTCGCTCAAGCCACCGGGCTCCGGATGTGACTTCCTTCAACACGGCTGCATCCAACCCCTGTGGCTCACTCCAGCCCAGCTCCTGTCTCCACACCCCTCAAAATCCAACAGCAATAAACAGTGGGGAGCTGCTGCTTGTAAATCACAGTTGCCACACCGAGGATGGTCACACATCGCAATGTCAGAGGAACAACAACACGGCGATGGAGAAACCCTACGGCAGAGATTTGTTCTCCAGACTCAGAACTAACTGCAGACAGCACATGTGGGTGGCTGGAACTTCATCCCAAAAAAGTCAACCAGCACAGGAAGCCTTAGCTGCACTGGAATAGTCAAGATTTCAGGCAAACTACTTAAAAGCAAGCAGTTCTCCCCAGGAAATGGACAATGAGTTGCTGGCAGCATCCTGGAAGCCTTTCCTCTGACAAAGAGCTGGTTACCGAGGAATGGAGCTAACTCAGGTACAGGCACAAAATAAAAGGCAGAAGTTGAACTGGAACTTGCTGACTAAGCTGAGCTGGGCCAGGGGGGGCAGGGGAGATCCGGGCAGCAGCCAGTGCTCTGGAATAGGCACGGAAACAAGTTTCCAGGGGAGCGTGTTGCTTTAAAGTCAGATGTATGAGATCATCTTGTCCCCTTGAGTATGTTGTTTCCTAATGTTTTGCCCAGACCAATCGCAAATGTCAGAAGCAAAGGTTGGGTCTGTTGGTTTGGGGTTTTTTTCTGGACTACCTTGAGTCCCCACAGAGCCAGTCGAGGATTGTAGACCCTGTTCTGTCTTTCACATTACAAATGCAATTACCTCTGCAGCCTGATTGCAGCGTCTCCTGTCAGAGTGATTCTGCAAGAGGCTGAAAGAACAGCTTGCCTTTCAAAGGGAGTTAGGAACATTCCTGCGAGTCCTCCCGTGCCCTGTGGTCACGTGCTGGTGAAATTTAAGAAAAGCATGTGCAGTCCCGAGGAAAGAGCATCCCTTGGAGAAAACTGTTCTTACAGCCTTCAAAAAAGGACGTGATGAAATGTCCTTGCAAAGCACAACATTTCCTGGGCAAAAATCTGATTCTTCTTGCTTTTCAATCCTCTTACGCAGATAATGAAGAAAAAGCTTCACTGCAAGATGAATTTGAGATGGAAGTGAGTTTGGAGATGGACAGGCTTGTCCTACCTGGATGCAGGAGATGTGGGATCGAGCAAAGGAAGAGATAACACTAAGGTCAGTTGGACTCCTCTTCCCAGACATGAAGGCAGTGAGCATCTTGGATTTAGCTCTTGGATAGCTGCAAGTGGAAATTAGCACTACAAACTGGAAACATCTGGAGATAGGGTGTTAAACAAGATAGTACTGGCAGGTCACATCTGGTTCCCACATTTTCATTTCAGCCTAACCAAAGGCAGGAGTCAGACACGCATGGCACCAAACGGAGCTGGGAATTCTGTGGTGGATGATCACACAGGCCACTGCCACCAGGTGAGAGCTCCCTTTTCCTCACCTGCCACCCCAGGCAGTCCCAGAGCCACCCATGCCAGGCTCTGTGTCAGCCACAGTGGGACAGCTCGTTTGCCAACCTGCCAAAAAGCCAGCCAGGACAAGGTGCCACAATGGAGCGCGGCGTTCCCGCCAAGGTAAGCAAGCTGAGCCGCCTTACTCACCACCAGACAAGGTCCAACACGTGCAGAAAGGAGGGAACAGAAAAATAAACTCTCCAAAACAACACCACCTCCATCTTACATCAGCTCACCCCTGCCATCAAACAACTCGGCAGCTCTTCACACCTTCCTTTCCTTTCGGCACTCCCTGCTCAGCCAGGACTAACAGAGGAGCCAGTGCTGCTGTGCCAGGGCCCCAGAGAACACCCAATTTTGGCAAGAAAGGGCTTGACCCCCCCAATTATTAAGCCGGAAGTGGGAATATTAAGTGCAGATGTTAATGGTGGAAAAGGCACAGCTGACATAAGGTGAAAGTGGGGTTGTAGAACAGGACTGAAAGAGAGTAGGTTTGGATTGGATATTAGGGAGAAATTATTCCCTGTGAGGGTGGCACAGGTTGTCCAGGCTGTCCCATCCCTGGAAGTGTCCAAGGCCAGGCTGGATGGGGCTTGGAGCAATCTGGTCTAGTGGAAGGTGTCCCTGCCCACGGCAGGAGGTGGAATGAGATCCTCTTTAAAGGTCCCTCCCAACCCAAACCATTCTGTGATTCTGTGACCAAACCACTGAGTTCAGCTCACAGCACGTGCCTTGAAATCAAAGATCACAAGGTTTCGCAGATTATTATCAAACATGAAGCCCCTGCACGATGTTTTATTCTAGGAACAAATTAGTGTTGCTTCCTCAGCTGCCCATTACCTAAAGTGAGCTGAATGAGCCCCATTTCCGAGGGAGTAAATCCCTTTTGGACCAGGCAACAGGCAACTGGAGTGGGAAGTGGCCAGCATCATTAGGCACATCAGACCTGTTCTCCAAGCAAGAGACTTCAGGCTTAGGGCATTTCAAAAGCCAGCATTTCTCAACAAGCATGGAAGCATCAACTCCTCCTTTTATTTCACATCTCCCCCCTTTTCCCCGGGGACAGCAGGCAGCCTGGTGTGACACAATGGGAATAACCCCAGTCCCCCACCAGGCACCAAATCTGTGAGCAAGGCGGAGGAGGGTGGCAAGTGAAGGAAAGTTCATGGAAGAGAGCTCGCAGAAGACAGGAATATTAAAGAGTTTCAACCCTGCAGCCAGGAAAGACTTAACAAACAGGCATCCTTGTGCTTGAAGCTGCTGAGAAACAACCCTGCCCAGAGGAAAGAAAAATCACAAGTGAAAGAATTCAGTGGGCAAGTGTGATTTTGTCTACAAAGACCATTTAGGGGGCAGGTTTTTAAAAGAAGAGGACGTTTGTGGCTTTAAGGGCAGGTTGGATGGGACTTGGAGCAACCTGGTCTAGTGGAAGGTGTCCCTGCTGGGAATAGATGGTCTTCAAGCTCCTTCCAACCCAAACCATTCCATGAAGAGCAGCAACACTTGGGAGCTCTCTGGCATGAAGCTTCCAAGGTGCCTGTTCAACATCGCTGGGCTCTGACGAAATTCAGTACAAACAAGAAGGTTTTTCTCAAGTCATCATTTTTTTGTTGCTTCCAAAACTGAGACCTGCACGAGCTCAGTGTCTCCATCTGGCACATCTGCAGTGCTGGAGCTCGGGATGCTGCAATGCAACGGGGGGAGAAGGGAGAGTTTGGCAGCTGGAGGCCAAGAGGGAAGGAGGAGACAATCCGAAAAGCAAGTCATGAATTTAGCTCCAGAATAGGATGGACCGAAATTGTGCCCAAAAATAAATTCAAGTGGCTCTTATTAGCAAGAACAGTTTTAACCACCACATTCATTTTCAGTTCCTCTCCCCCAAACCATCATTCCCAATGTTCCCCAGGCCTCTTGTTTCTCTCTGGAAGTAGATCCAAGGGCCTTCTGCAACCTGGGCACAGCTCAGAGCAGGTATTTGGGGTCACATCTAGGATGGAAATGACTGAGAATGCCTGAAGGGAGAATGTAGTTCAAATGCTTTGAAAGCTTTGCAGTGTTTTATTCAATGTTTTGACTGCTTCAAAGTAAAATCAGGGCCCAGCTTCCAAAAATATATGAAGTAAAACCATCAGCAATGAGAAAAATTGATTCTAACCTAACATCCAACACCACAGTTTGACAGGGTCATTTGTAACTGCACATCAAGTGACCACAGGCAAATTGGGGTAGCCAGAGATGCTTCAGAACTGGCTGAAGAGCCACAAGAGGGTCACTGCAAGAGCTTCCTACAGGAAGGACACAAAATACCACCCTTTCTTTGGCAAAAGCCACTGTTACCTGAGAGCTGGCCCACAGATGGAACTTGGTAGCCCACGTCCAAAGGTGGGTTTGTGCCACAGCTCCTGTCAGAGGCCATGCAGCCTCCCACGGCTTGACACAGGATTGGTTCTCCAAAAAACCCATCAAAATTCATTAATCTAGTGGCTGAACTCTGAATCTCCCCAGAACAGAACCTGCAGGACTTTAAGTAAGGACTTCAATAAGGACAGGGAGATCCCTGGAGGCCTGAGCTCTGCATTCCACGTGCTCCCTTGTGAAGTGGTCACAGCATCCCAAAGGAGCTGAGCTGCCATTTGTCACCTCCACAGCAAAACAACCCTCCTGGAAATGCCCCGTGCCAACAGCCCAGTCCTGCCAGTGTAGACAAAGCTCAAGGAATGCTTGAAAAGATCATAAAATTACTGTAACAGGCAAAATGGAAAAAAAAAATGTGGAAGTGGCAATCATGTTCCTACCCCAGGCTTGGGATCTGACAGCAGGGCTGGGAGCCTGCCTGAAGTCCTGTTTTGGAGGGGGGACACGGGACTGCCACCACCATCCAGGGGGCTGGAAACAGCTGAAGTGGCACAGAAAGTGCTGGATGTAGGATGGGAACAGTCACAGCCATGAGGAGTGTGGCAGAGGTGACCTTTCCATGCTGGATTGAAAACCCTGGAATAACAGCCATGCACCCATGGAAGCTGGTACTGTGCTACCACCCGTGTCCTTCATTAGTTAATTACTGACATTTCTATGACTCCATTGCCTTAATGAAGCAGCAGGGGAGGGAGAAATCAATATCAAACATAAAGCAGTGATCTCAGCTGGGCAGCAATACCTTCTCTGGCACAGCTGGGTGGAATTTCAGGGCTTCAAGAACTTAAATTCCCTTAAATCTGTGCCACTTTTCTCAGTTTTTGGGGCACTGAACAGCCCAAAATGAAATCCCCCTGCACACACACAGCACTGTGAATTCCCTAGGAAGAGGAATTCCTAAAGGCTTCAAAACACAGTTTTAAAGATTCTCTCCCAAACTGAGCCAAATTGTAGCAGGTGAGATTTGCACCCTCCAAACACAAGAGAAGCTGTGGCTGCCCCATCCCTGCAAGTGTCCAAGGCCAGGTTGGAGCAACCTGGGATAGTGGAAGGTGTCCCTGCCCATGGCAGGGGTTGGAACCAGATGGTCTTTAAGGTCCCTTCCAACCCAAACCATTCAACGATTCGATGAAACTCTGGCATTCTGGGCAGCAAAAGGCAGGAACTTGTTTTGTGCAGCAGAGACAGTTTAAACAGATTAAACAACGAGGCTGGTGTTCTAGTCTGCTGTGCTGCCCAGAGGCTGCTGTCATGTCACCTCTGATGAAGCCAGAGTCACCAAGCCAGGCCTCACCTCGCCAGGACCTCTTTCCACAGCAGCCAAACACACTCATCTCCAAAGATCCCACACTGGTAACTCTGAATCCACTCTACAACAATAAAGCCATTCCAAATAACCCATGCCAAAGCAGCTGAGCGAGTATTGAGCAACTGCAAAGTTCCTGGCTTCCTAAAGACACTCATGATCTTGCAGTAACTTCAAAAAAAACCCCACTGAATAGGTCAGTTCCTGGGTTTGGATGTGGAGGAGCTCAGTTTTCCCGGCACTGCTGAGGCTGCCTGGCTCCAGGAGCCCTGGCTGAAGTTTCCAGCCAGTTACCATCAGACCTGTGTGGCTCATCCCTGAAGCACTTTTTCCCCTCAGGACTTTCCACCTCTCCCATCCACTTGTGCCCAGACTTCCTCGTTCTCTGCCCACCGGTCAAACGAGCGCAATTGTCAGAGGAAAAATTCAGTTCCTCAGCCTTGAAGTTCAAAAGAGGGGTTTGTTCAGTGGCTGGGCTTCCTGGCTTTGCTCCAGGAGGGTTGGAGAGGGAATGGAAAGGGATGATTTTGGAGACCCTAATTATATGCTGTGTAATGCCCCAATGGAGGCAGGCTCCAAGCTCTGCCAGCACCCTGCTTCCAATTCCTCTTGAACTTGGGACTGAACCATTTTCAGAAATGACAAGCAGAAGTGACTTGGGTGATGGGTGAAGGGCTTTGCTCAAGCTTGTAGTGAACATGAGCCATGAATCTCCTACCAGCTGCTGGGCTTGTGTCCCACAGGAGCCAAAAAATGTGGATCTGCAAGTCACTGAGCACCCTCAGACCCCCTTGATATGGGCACTGGAGCTGGGGAAGGGTCTGGAGCACCAGGAGCAGCTGAGGGAGCTGGGAAAGGGGCTCAGCCTGGAGAAAAGGGGGATCAGGGGGGACCTTGTGGCTCTGCACAACTCCCTGACAGGAGGGGGCAGCCCGGGGGGTCGGGCTCTGCTCCCAGGGAACAGGGACAGGAGGAGAGGGAACAGCCTCAAGCTGTGCCAGGGGAGGTTTATATTGGATATTTGGGAAAATTTCTTCACTGAAAGGGTGGTCAGCTATTAGAACAGGCTGCCCAGGGCAGTGTTGGAGTCCCCATCCCTGGAGGGATTTAAAAGCCGTGTGGATGTGGCACTGGGGGACATGGGTCAGTGGTGGCCTTGGCAGTGCTGGGGGAATGGTTGGACTGGAGAATCCCAGAGGGCTTTTCCAACCCAAACAATTCCATGATTCTATGATACACATGGGAATGCAGACCAAGCAGCACCTGGCAAGAACTGACCCAGCAAAATGGCTCAATAAACATTGACTTAAAGCACCACCTAAACCACGCTCTCTGCTGGGCAGAGGGAACGCAGCAGCTTTGGAAAGGAGAAAAGAGCTTGCAGGGAATGATGCTGGGGTTGCAGCCCCTCCGTGGAGAAACCACCACCCTCACAGCACGTTTCTTGTAGAAACTTGAAGATAAATTGTGAAATGCAGAGGGCAGCATCAGATGCTCCATCCCACGCTGCTCCCTCAGCTGTGCCAGAGAGGAAACAGGGACAGAGGGCTCCCAGGTTCCCCTTTTCTGGCCACAAACAAGCCGAGCTCCAGCTGAGGATGTATCCTTTTAAAGCAGCTCCCTGCATTTCACAATTTATCTTCAAGTTTCCACAAGAAGAGGGCAACATATGGGAAGTTACATAAACTCCAACAACCCCCACAGAATATCCTGGAGAAAAAAAAAGGCAAATACCTCTGCACAGACATGGAACTTGCTCTAAAACATTTTAAGAAACGTGAAGAGTAAATCCTTCGTTATATCCAGGATAAAACCTGGACACAAGAAGCAGTATCAGATACTCGGGTGCCTCCACAGCCTCTCCTGGGTGGATCAGATGTGTTACCCTTGTGAACAGGCACCTGCAGCACTGGTTTTGCACCTGTATCACCAAGAGCTCCCCTGCAGCCCTGGCTGAGGGACATGAACTCCTGCACAGACCCTCACAACAGCCACCAAGAGGGATGGAGACACTTGGGGACCCTCCAAACCACCCCAAAAGCTGATGGACCCAAGGTGGAAAATGCTCAAGCAGCCACCAGGATTGTCATCCTTTCTGAAACCTCAGCCGAGGAGGGGATGAGAGAGATGAGAGATGATTGTGCCTTTTATTTACCTCTCAGGAGAGCAGAGAGTCACTTTAGCCCTTCCAAAGCTGCTTTTCTCTCTCAGCTAGCCTTTTCCTATTTTATTATTCCTGGTTTTATTCCTTTGGATGTTGGATTCTGGGAGAGCTTCCTGCTCAGCACAGGCACTGCTGCAACACAAATGGCTGGGCCAAAGATTTCACCTCCAGGTACCTGCTGGAGTAAAAAAATAACTCCCACACAGCCACTGAAGGCCAAGACTGGTATAGAAAGATGATAAATGAGTTGGCTGAATACAGCTCCCTGACAGAAGGTTGGAGCCAGATGGGGGTCAGACTCTGCTCCCAGGGAACACGAGACAGGACAGAAGGAAACGGCTTTTAAGTTGCACCAGGGGATGCAACTTAAAAGATATAAGATAGATATAAGGGAAAATTTCTTCATGGAAAGGGTTGTCAAGCACACTCCTAGGTAAGATTAGAAAATAATTGAACCTCTCTAATCCCAGTCTCAGTATCTAAAGATGAGCTGCTGCCACCAAGTCACCCAAAGATCCCACCCAGCATTCCCACCCCACCACTGGAACGAGGATGCAAATTCCACACGGCGACTGGGATTAAAACCATCTACTTGCCTGTACCCAAATAGGTTTAAAGTCTCCTCAAGAGAAAATCTTGAGGATTATCCATGCTTTCCAATTTATTATTAATTCCTAACTCATCTCCGTTCATTTCTAATTCATCATTTAGGGGATGGCATTAGTGTCTGCTATGGGAGGGGTATGAAACTGCAGCATTTGGGCTAAAGTTGTACTTCTGAGCCTTCAAGAGTGGCCAGTTTGCAAGAGAGTGAAATCCAGAGGCTCTGAGACACACCATGTGTTCAGCAACACTGGCAAACACATGTGAATATATTTATTTTCAGGCTTCTCAAACACATCCACAAGAGTTTCGCTTCTGGAACACGAGTGAGATGATTATCTGCTGCCGTGATAAAAACATGATTCAAACTGTAAAGCAGCAGGAAAAGTTTTGCATGCTGGCCTGCCACACACTATCACCAGAAAAATTTATGGTACCTCAAGACCTGCAGGTCGAGAGCCAGGATATTCCTGTGCTGAACACGGTGCCTGGAACGGGAGGCTGCGCTAAAGATTCCCAGAGCGCTGCTGGAATCTTTATAAACCACTAAAATGCCTTTAAAAAAAAAAAAACCCACACACACACAAAAAAGCAAATCCTGTTCTTCATATTTCTCCTCTTACTCAGTCAGATTTACTTATTTGAGGGTTCCAGAAAGATCTAACAGCATCAGGATTGGGAGATCTGTCCCTTTTGCTCCTGGATTGGCTGAGTGTCTCGGGTCACCCTGGCCACCAGCAGCCAGACCCGAGTTCCTTCCTGGCTTTTCCTCCACTTAATTCCCTGCCTCTGGAAGTCACTTCTTTCACTTCTTCCTCCAGCCCTGTTCCTCCTCTGTCCCTGGTGCAGGGCTGGGTCTGCCCTGGGTGTAGCAGAGTTTTTTGGGGATGGAGTAAGAGATGCCTGACTGGGATCAAGCAGGACTTTGAGCTGGTTGCAATCACGCTGGGGCCAGGAACAGATTTCCTGGCTGCAGAACCCCCTCTGACATGTACCACGATATCATTTACCCACACAAATTATTACTATCAGCCCTGAGGTTGTGACTGAAGTGTTTGAAATCCCCAGAGAAGGAACTGACACACTACCTCTAAAAATAATGGTGGAAAGCAAGGGGTGGAGCCCACACAATCCCAGGGATTCCAGAAGGATCCCACTACAGCCTGTTGGAGTGAGACCAGAGGAGGCCACCAAGATGATCAGAGGGATGGAGCAGCTCTGCTATGAGGAAAGAGAGAGAATTGGGATTGCTCAGCCTGGAGAAGAAAAGGCTTTGGGATGACCTAATTGAGGACCTGAAGGGAGCCAACAGGAAAGATGAAGAGAGACTGGAGCAACAGGAGAAGGGAAATGGCTTCACACTGGAAGAGAGTAGGTTTAGATTAGACATTAGGAAGAAATTCTTCCCTGTGAGGGTGGGGAGGCCCTGGCACAGGGTGCCCAGAGAAGCTGTAGCTGCCCCTGGATCCCTGGAAGTGTCCAAGGCCAGGCTGGACAGGGCTTGGAGCAATCTGGGATGGTGGAAGGTGTCCCTGCTCACGGCAGGGGGTGGAATGAGATGATCCTCGAGGCCCCTTCCAACCAAACCATCCTGTGATTCTGTGACTCCACTGTCAGTGTTTCCAGAGGACAAGTGAGGATGGCTGGGTGTCAGTTTTGGGGAGAGCCTGTACAAGCTCTCTTTTGGGCAGATGATCCCCAACTCCCTGGGGAAGAGTGGTGTACTCTCCCTGAGTACAGCCCCAGGGAGACATCCTGCCTTCAGCAGTCACACCAGGAATTGCTGCTCTCCCCAGCCCCTGGAGCAAGGTCACCACTGATGGGGTGGAGCCCAAAGCCAGCTAAACCTCTGGGGTTTAGCTCATCAGAACAATCAGAGATGATTTCAAAACATCAGGCGTGATATGGGAGGACAGTCATCCCAGGGGGGGCTGGCTCAACCCCAGAGCAACCCAGTGCTGATTGATTCACTGCTCAGACCTGGATCCAGGCTTCCTGTCACCTATTACTTCACTTGGATACACAAAACCTACAAGCTCCAACAGGCCAAACCCTGTTTTTCACACAGGTATGCTGCAGCAGCACCTCCACAATGAGCCTCTAACACGCCTTTACTGATGGAGTTTGGAGTGCCAAGAAGTGTCTGGACCCCCAAGTTATGAATCCAGTTCTTAAAACTCTCTGTCTAAGCAGCATCCATCAGCCAAGGTGTCTGGTGGTCAGGTATCATGACAATGGAAGCCCATTTTCTGCCAGCTGGGATTTCCAGGTTTGGCATCTCCCACTTCCACTGCCCCCAGGACTCATCCTGAGGAGATGTTCATGGCCTCAGTGCTCACAATCCCATCAGCAAACACTGAGCCTACCAGAATCAAGAAAAGCAGCTGGGAGACAGGCAGGGGAGATCCTGCCTGCAACAGCTTCGCACTGGAATTCATCTCCTGCTTCCCAGGTAAACGCTGGGGAAACCAGGAAGGATGGCCTGCACCTCCCCTTCTGCAGACACGCAGGGATTTGGGGGAGGGAAGGGGTTTGGCTGCTTTCCCTTCCCTACACAAAGGAAGGCAGAGCAGGGATGTCCTCCTGGAAGGACCAGAAAATAGCCACAGATCGAGTCAGACTGCGGGGCAGGATGAGGAAGTCCTCGTTATGGCAATAAAAAGGTCTCAAGTACTTGGCTGGGGCGCCAGGAATCCACCACCAGGCCAGGCTGCCTCAGAAGCAGCTTTTCACATCAGCACGGTGAGAACAATTCTGTTTATTTGTTCCTCGGTGTCAGCCAAGAAGGAAGGAGGTGCTGCTCCGTTCCCCCTCACCACACTTGTCCTCAGCTCCCTGCAACAGCACAAAGCTTAAAATTGGTGACACCTCCACCTCCTGCTCCCTCCTACCAACCTGGAATGTTTGGTCTCACGGACAGGTTTTAATTTGGCTTCAGAGGAGGGATGGCACGGCACGACCTGACTCACGTGGGAAAGGCAGAGGTTACGCTCTTGTCTGCTCCTCTGAAGTCAGAGAACTCTTGTTTTCCATCCCAGGCCCAAATTAGTGCTAATTATTCCATGCAAAATGGAGTTGCTTCAACAGGAAGGAATTAGGACAACAAATTATTCTGGAGTAAAGAGTCGCTGCTGCCTAAGCAAGTGATCTGTTTGCACAGAGAATAAAAGGAGCGTTCTCAAGGCCAGGTTGGATGGGCCTTGGAGCAACCTGGGCCAGTGGGAGGTGTCCCGACCCATGGCAGGGGCTTGGAAGGAAATGAGCTTTAAGGTCCCTTCCAACCCAAACCATTCCCTGATTCTCTAATTCTTCCACAGGTGTTTTGGGGAAAAAGTAGTCCCAATTTTAGAAAGATTTCCAACCTCCACGCCTGTTGCAGCAGACACCAGGATTTTCTGCATGACCAATATGCCAAAACCCAACCCACACTCAGGTGTTTTGACTGCCACCATCAGAACTGCAGCTGCCATAAACACAGAGGTACAACAGGAGCAACCACAGCACGGCGGGTTTGACAGCCACGGCTGATGCTTTCAGCCAGGAGAGTTCTCATTTGGGGCAGGGAGGAGGGGAGGTGCAGGCACACACCCTCCTGCAGCCTAAAGGAGGGTTTCCCTCCATGGAGACACAACCCTCAAATCTGCAGGACATGTGGCTGTGGAGATGCATCG
>VWZT01004390.1:48918-64293 GCA_013397055.1 Pachycephala philippinensis | reverse complement strand
CCTCCTCTTCTCCAGGTGAGCACCCCCAGCTCTCCCAGCCTGGCTCCAGAGCAGGGGCTCGAGCCCTAAGAGCATCTTTATGGCTTCTTCTGGAGTCGCTCTAAGTCCTTGTTGTGCTGAGGACTCCAGCCTTGGACACAGCATCCCCACCATCACCTCCTCCCTGCACAAACACAGCAATCCCCTTCCCAGAGGGGCAGCCCCCACCTTGCTGCACTACAAAACACCTCATGCTGCAGAAAAAACCCACGTGCAGCAACACGGAGCAGCTGTGGGAAGCAGCACCGCTCTCATGGGGAGTTCCAGGACCATGCTGGGAGCCTGGAGATGACATGAAAGGCCTCCTAAAGAGGTTAGACAGACAAAATAATGACTGAGGTGCCTCTGGACTTGTGCCTGGGCAGATGGATGTGACAGTGACAATGTCCCACGACATGTTTCCCACGAGCTTTGGCCACGCACAGAAGTTTCAAGTGCTGACAGGTACCACAGCTGACAGTCCAGCCATGTGAGCTGCATCAGAGAAAAAGAGTTTCCAGAGTATTTGTGAGTTTAATGAGAAGCGAACACTCGTGATGAAAGCCACTCTACCCACTCACAAAAAACCAGAGACATCAGGAAGAACAGGATCACACTAGCCTCTAGCGATATCCAGGACCAGCTGCTCCAGAGGAAGATGCAAGAAATCATTCTGGACAGCTCAGGAATCACTTGCTTATCGCTAAATCTCTTCCTAAGCCCTTCAGATAGTGATTAAGCACAACGGTTCAAACCCTATATATTAAATATTAATCCTCCCTAATGTGACTGCCAACGTTCCGGTTATCCGATTCGGATAACCGCACACCCCGTTCCCTCTCCACCCCAAACCACGTAAACACGATGCACAAAACCCAGCAATATTCTGTGATCCAGCCAGAGCCTCCTTGGGCTCCGAGCCTTGAAGTAAACCAGCTGGATCCCACTAAAATCAGGGGGGAAAGAGTTAAGAGCAGGAGATGAATCAGCCGCTGCTCTAAATGCGGACATTTCCTACCTCTCCTCTCAAGTGTCTCTTCCTGTCCGCAGGCTTTGGGGATGCTGACGGACCTGGCCCCGTTCAAATGACTTCCACCGTGAGAGGAAAGCCCGGGGATTTGTTTTATTTCCAGAGGAAAATGCGATTTGTGAATGAGCCCAGAGAGCGGCCGCCAGGGATGACCGACCTCGTGCCCGTGTCACACCAGGAGGAGAGGACAAGGCAGCAGCTGGTGCCACTCCTGACCCTATGGAAGCACTACAGGTGCCCAGTTCCATGCAAAATATCCCACCCCACGCTCCCCAGTGTTTTGAGGCATCACACAGACCCTGACAGTGGCACAGGAGAGGCGACACAACCTGAGCCATCCCCCCTGGACTGGGATCCACCACCCCGCTGGAAACACAGAGGGCTGGAGCACAACAGATGTGGGCTGGCAGCAGGACGAGACAGGGAAAGAGGGAATTCAAACTGCTCCTCCACGAGGATGTTGATGTTGGACATGGACCAGTATCACAGAGCAGCACAGAGATTCAGTTACTCGTGAGGGATGTTCCAGGAAGGCAGGGCTGTGTCTCCTTAGTCTGGGAACAACACAGCAAGCATCAGCACCAGTGCCCTGGAAACGGGAAATATCTATTCCAGCACCTCCCAGGATCCCCCACTGCTTTCACAGAATCCCAGAGTCATTCAGGTGGGAAAAGACCTCCAAGACCATCAGCTCACAAGTCCAACCTGTGACCAATCCCCACCTTGCCACCAGAGCAGAGCACTGAGTGCCACATTCAGTTGTTCCTTGGACACCTCCAGGGACGATGACTCCACCACCTTCAGCCAACTGTAACCAACCAGTTGCTTTAACCAACTGCTTTAATAAAAATCAGGCAAAAACCCTGGAGCTCCCCACAGGCACTCCCCCAGAAAGCTCTCCAACAGGGATGGAAAGAAACCCGTGGAATGGGAAGGTGGCAGTGCCCACTTTCTGCGCAGCACAGACACCGAGTCTCTCTCTCCCAGCACCCCCAGGTCCTAAGGAAGCTGTGCTCCCTGTTCCCCAAAAAGCACCCTGGCTCTTCACCCTGGCCCCAGCAGAAGCCATCAGGGAGCTGGCAGTGCCATGACCATCCCTGTGATCCCATTCCTCGTTCCAGAGCTCCACAGAGAGCCTGTTTCCCAATCTCTCTGGGAATAACAGCATGAGTTTGCATCTGATGCTTGACAGAGAGAGACAAATCCTCCCTGCAAACCCGGCTGCAGCCCCCCCGAGCACATCCTTCCCCTCCCTGCCACTGGCCGCTGCAGCAACAGGAATTAAAATAAAGATGAAAAACTCCTGTTGGGGCTGCAGTTTTATTTCCTGTCGTTTCTAGAACTCCTTGTACAGAAGGAAAAAATCCTTAAATATTTCCAAGCATCCTGCATGCTCGCAGCAAGCTCCCCCCAGCCACGGGCAGGCAGAGAAGGGATGACTAATTTTTTTCAGCGTAAGATGCTGCGGAGAGCATCCTGAGAACAAGCTCAGTAAATTCCTGAGGCTCCCGGCAAGGACTCCACCACTCCTTGCGAAACTTCCCAGCTGGAACCTCACAGCCGAAAAGGCAGAAAACATCGTTTTTCTCTCCCTCGACAAACAGAGGTTGGGATTCCTTTCACGACAGTATTTGGATTTTTAATGTCAGTCCATATTTAGCAGGAGGGAAAAAAAGCCTCCCTTCCTTCCTGTCACATTTTCCACCCTCGATGACATCCAAGATCAGAAACAAGCAAGCGCTGGCCGAGCAGGGAGGATGCAGCTCCCCGAGCGTGGGAGAGCCTGGAGAGGGGCAGCACGGACATTCCCATTTGGGATTCCCGTTTGGGATGCGCCGAGGCAGTGGCGAGGAGGGGACACACCCTTCGAGGAGAGGAAGGAGCCAGTGAGAAGGGGACAGAGCCCTCAAGGAAGGGACAGAGCCCTCGGACCCCACAGCAAGGAGGGTGTCCCTTTCCAGTGCTCCAGCCTGGAGCATCTCCCGGAGGGATGCCACAGGGAACAGCCAGGCCACAAGCCTCCAGGCTGGAAGATCCATCCCAAAACAAGCCTCTGGTCACCGGCACGGCCTGGATCTGCCAAGGGGGGTGTGGTCAGACCGTGGGTCAGGAGGGTTCCTCACTGACCAGAAGCCCCAGGGTGCTGAGTGAGGGTGTCCGGGGAGCCCGGCGATCCTGCAGCAGGGAAGCGGTGGGTGGTGGCCGGAGATTGTGGCCATGGTGGCCCTGCCCTGCAGCCGTTTTCTGGGTCTCAGAGGGCTGTCCCCAGCCTGGACCCCTGTGTCCGACCCCGTGGGTGCAGGGTGGGAGGAGGCCGTGGGTTGCTGCAGACCCACAGTTGGAGGTTCATGGAATCATGGAATGGTTCGGATTGGAAAGGACCTTAAAGCCCATCTTGTTCCATCCGCTGCCATGGGCAGGGACACCTCCCACTATCCCAGGTTGCTCAGAGCCCCATCCAACCTGGCATTAAACACTTCGAGGGATGGGGCAGCCACAGGTTCTCTGGGCACCCTGTGCCAGGGCCTCCCCACCCTCACAGGGAAAAATTTCTTCCTAATATCTAATCTAACCACATTCTCTTTCAGTGTGAGGCCATTCCCCTTATCCTGTCACCCCAGGCCCTTGTAAAAAGTCTCTCTCCATTTTTCTTCTGGGCTCCCTTAAAGTACTGAAAGGCTCCCATTAGGTTTTCCCGGATCCTTCTCTTCTCCAGGCTGAACAATCCCAATTCTCCCAGCCTTTCCTCACAGGAGTGGTGCTGCATCCCTCCGATCAACTTGGTGGCCTCCTCTGGACTCGCTCCAATGGAGCAAATCCACAAGCCCCAGCCCGCGATCACTTTTAGAAATCATCATTATCACCAACAAAAAAACCTACAAACACGCAAATACTAAACCCCAAGTTCAGTGTGGACAGGGTGGGGGTGACCCAACTCCACGGACACGCATGGATCGGACCCCCCGCCCCTTCCATCACNGCCCGCTGCCGCCGCCATCGCGCGGCTCGGGGCCGGGGGCGTGGCCGGGGCGTGGCCATGGGCGGGGCCGAGGGGCGTGGCCACAGAGGGCCCCGGCGCGGGGCGGTGCTGCCCCCTGGTGGCGCGGAGGCGGCACTGCCCCCCCCCAATCCGCCGGTGCCGCTTCCCAAAATCCCGGAATAGAAAATTAATTATAAACAATAAGTTTTGGTGNGTAGGAAATTAATTATAAACAATAAGTTTTGGTGGGATCCTACAGGAAAGCCGGAGAGGGACTTTTAGTAAGGAAATGCAGTGACAGGACAAGGAGTAACTGTATAAGTTGAAAGAGTGGGAATTTATATTGGAGACACCGAGGAAATTTTTTACTGTGAGGATGGTGAGACACTGGAACAGGTTACCCAGGGAAGTTGTGGATGCCCCAACGCTGGCAGTTTTCAAAGCCAGGTTGGATAAGGCCTTGAGAAAACTGGTCTAGTGGGGGTTGTCTCTACCTGTAGCAGGGCAGCTTGGGATGATCTTTAAATTTCCAAACCTTTAACATTCTATGATTCTATGATTCTATGATTCTATGATTCTGTCATTCTATCATTCTATCATTCTATCATTTTATCATTCTGTGATTCTATGAACAAAAATTACTGGGTGCAAGTGAATGAGTGGCTTTTGTTTTTAATGAGGTAAGTTTTGATCATCAGAAAGATCTCTTCTTAATTAGAAACAACCCAGAAATATGATCCTTTTTTAGAATTTAGAGTGAGGAAAGCTGGCTTCAATTAATTAAAGTCACAGAACGGTTTGGGTTGGAAGGGACCTTAAAAACCATCTCCTTCCACTCCCTGCCACGGGCAGGGACACCTTCCACTATCCCAGGCTGCTCCAAGCCCCATCACCTGTGGCCTTGGACACTTCCAGTGATGGCACAGCCACAGCTTCTCTGGGCAAATCCGCCAGTGCAGGAGAGAAGTTCTTCCTCATATTTAGGATGAACTTCCTGTGCATCAGTTTCTGCCTTTTGCCTCTTGTCCCGTTGCTGGGCAGCACGGAGCAGAGCTCGGCCCATCCTCTTGGCACGCCCTCTTCAGATATTTATACAAATTAATGAGGTCCCCTCTCAGATGTCTCTTCTCGAGGCTGAACAGGTCCAGCTCCCAGAGTCACAGAACCACAGAATATTGGGGTTCAAAGGGACCTCTGGAGATCATCCAGTCCAACCCCCCTGTCANTTCCACTCCCTGCCACGGGCAGGGACACCTTCCACTATCCCAGGCTGCTCCAAGCCCCATCACCTGTGGCCTTGGACACTTCCAGTGATGGCACAGCCACAGCTTCTCTGGGCAAATCCGCCAGTGCAGGAGAGAAGTTCTTCCTCATATTTAGGATGAACTTCCTGTGCATCAGTTTCTGCCTTTTGCCTCTTGTCCCGTTGCTGGGCAGCACGGAGCAGAGCTCGGCCCATCCTCTTGGCACGCCCTCTTCAGATATTTATACAAATTAATNTCCCCTCTCATTCTTCTCTTCTCCAGACTAAAAAGGCCCCGCTCCCGCAGTCTCTCCGTGTAGGGAGATGCTCCTGTCCCTCACCACCCGCTGGACGCGCTCCAGGATCTCCGTGTCCCCTTGTCCTGAGGAGCCCGGAACCGAGCCCTCCCCCTGTCAATCACTACCTATCAATCANTGAGTTTGGAGTATCTCCAGAGAGGGAGAAGCCACGACCTCCCGGGGCAGCTGTTCCAGTGCTCACCCTCAACACAAAGAACTTCTTCCTCATGTTGAGGTGGAACTTCTTGTGTTTTAGTTTATGGCCCTTGGTCCTCGTGCTGTCGCTGGGCACCACCGGAAAGAGCCTGGCACCATCCTNTTGTCCTGAGGAGCCCGGAACCGAACCTCCCCCTGTCAATCACTACCTATCAATCATCGTGACTGGCGTGCAAGACGGCCAATCAGCGGCGGGGACGACACGGGGGGGTGGGGCCATAGCGGTGCCGGGCGCGCGGCGGCGGCGGGCGCAGGTGAGGGGCCGTGAGGGGCCGTGAGGGGAGCGGGGGGGGCACCGGGGCCGCGCCGACCCCCGCGGCCGCCACAGCTCCGGCCGCGACCCTCTGCCGCTCTGCCAGGGGGATCTGCGAGCGGACAACCTCCCGGAGCTCCCCCGGGGGCTGAAGGTCGCGCTGAGGGCGGGGGGGCCCGGCCGTGAGGGCGCGCAGAGCCACGTCGCGGCCTGCGGGACGCCATTCCCTGTGGGAAGGAGCCCTATGCCTTCCCCTTCGGTTTTTCCATTGTTTATGCGGGATCCCAGCCGTGGCCCCTGGTGCTTGTGTTGGCCCTGTCGCCTGTTGTGGCCCTGGTGCTTGTTGTGACCCTGCCGGCAGGCCGGCCTCCAACCCGCCGGCTGAATCCAAACAGGCAGAGTGGGAATGAACACGGGATGGGCGATGGTAGAAAGAAGCGAGGTTTGTGGAAGTGAAGCTGAGCTTTGAACTTTAACCCAAACGTCTTCTCTGCGTGTTTTCCGCCTGGGATTCCCCCTGTCTCATGGCAGTGTCTGTGCCAGGGCACGGGTGCCTATGGAACAGCCCGAGCTTCTGGAGACAGCCTGAGCTTCACCAGCAGCCTCTGCTCACCCTAAATCTCTGTCTCTCTGCAGGTGCTGAGCCAGGATGGGTTTGGCTGAAGAAAAAGTGTACAGCCACATTACGAGAAACCTCAAGAAGTTCGGGACTATCCGAGTGGCATCGCTGGCCGATTCCCTGACCTGCCTGGTCGATGCTGACAGAGTAATTTACGATTTTGCTGAGCTCTGCCAAGCTCCTTCTGCAATGGGAACATAGAGCTGTCTTACTTCTAAGCCAGACCCTTTCTTAGATACCCTGTGTGTTTTTCCTAGGATGAACTCCTTGCACGGGAGGAGACACGGGGCAACCAGGCAGCTGTCTTTAGGTTTTATCAGCACCTGAGGTGCCGGAAGGGCTGGGTGCAGGATCTCATCCAGGCACTGCACCACAACAACGCAGGGCACTTGGCCGATGAGCTGCAGGAAGTCTATGACACATGGCAACCTCGACCTCGTATGTATCCTCATCCTCCCTGGGTGTGCCCTGGGGGGCTGCTGGAGGTGGGGGACACAAAGTTGCTGCTGTCCCTGCCTCAGCTTCTCAGGGTGCTGGAGGTGTCTGTGACTGTCCCAGGGATGTTCTTCACTGTGGTGACGTGTTTGAGGATGACAGGTCCATGTTTGAAGGTGCTTGGGTTGGTGGTGGGCTGGGGTTCTCACCTGAGGGAAGATGGAAAGATGAATGAAGGGGTACTGTGGGCTTGGCTGATGTGGGGACAGAGCAGGGACACACACAGAGCTGCCTCAGCCCCACGCTTACCCTCTGCTTCCTCAGTTTTTTCCACAATGATCCGCTTGTCTCCTCCAGGTCCCTCAGCTCCTGCTGCTGCCCCCTCCCTTCCCAGTGATGCCCATCCCACTGCCTCCTTCGTCAGTGCCCAGACACCATCCCGGGGGCCAAATCCTGCCCCGGGTGCTCCGATGGCTGAGCAGCCACACCGAGACCTGCCCGTTGGTGACCATCCACCTGTCTTGCCCAGCGCTGCCACCCCCAGGAGCATGGACCTGGAGGCCAGGCTCCCGGTGCAGGAATCGGTGAGCAGGGCATGCTTTGGAAGGGTACACAGACGTCACTTTTGGACCTTTCGGTGGGGTGTGGGGAGCCCTTGGTAGGGCCAGGGCCAAGCAGCTTCTTGCTGCTGATTACTGCTGTATCTGGTAACTTACAGCTTGTATTTGTCCCTGTAACTGCTTCCTCCTCTGCCTCCCCTCCATGGGCGGAGAGCAGGCTCTGCTTTGCCAGTCCAGGCTCCTCTCCACAGCCCCTGACCATTGGGTGGGTGCCAAGGAGAGACCCCAGACCACCTTCATAACCAGCCTCTGAAGGGTCACTGCTCAGGGTTTGAAACACCCCCGTGGTTCCAGACCCCGTGATCCCAGTGATTTAACACAGCTCGTTTCCTTCCAGCTCCCCAAAAAACTCCCAGAGCAAGAGAGTCCCCGGCCAATTCCACCTGAGAGCAAAGTCCATGGCGGAGCGAGCAGTGGGGACAGTGGAGAGGGGAATCCCTCACACCCTGCCGGGGCTGTGCCGGAGTCAGTGGGGACCCCAGAGCAGGGCCGGGACTGGCTGAGCCGCCGGCCGGTGTGTGTGGACAACGGGTTTTTTGGGAATGCCAACCACCTGCACCGTGGCACGCCGGGCCTGGCCCTGGGCAGGTCTGCCCCATCGAGGGATGCAGGTGCCACTCACAGTCCCGAGCAGCCCAGGAATGAGCCGGAAGAGAACTCGGATATCTCCCCAGAGTCACCGCCACGGCTGCAGGGGGCCACTCATGGTGCGGGGCAGCAGCCCCCAAACTCAGTGCCAAAAAAGCAGCCTATGCCAAGCTCTGGGCACGGTGAGCCCACGGCCAGCTTCGTGGATGTGCGCAGCCCCCTCCTCATCCAGGAGCAGTTTGATGCGGAGAAGAAGCTGCAAGGGCATCCAGGAAGTGGAGGTGGGTTTCTGTCCTGGGAGAACTAGGTAGCCACCAACAGAGGTGCTGCTGAAAGCCCCTCTCTGCAAGAAAGAAACTGGGATGCTGGAATGTGTCCAGAGAAGGGAATGGAGCTGGGAAGGCTCTAGAGCATAACTCTGATGAGGAGTAGCTCAGGAAGCTGGGGCAGCTCAGCCTGGGGAAAAAGAGGCTCAGGGGAACCTTCCCGCTCTCCTGACCCTCTTGGGAGGGTGGAGCAAGATGGGGGTTGGGCTCTGCTCCCAGGTAACAAGCAACAGGACAATAAGTTGTGTCAGGGGAGGTTTAGATTGGATGTTAGGGAAAATTTCTTTATGGAAGAGGTTGTCAAGCACTGGAAAAAGCTGTCCAGGGCAGTGGTGGTCACCATCCCTAGAGGGATTTAGAAGACACGTGGATGTGGCACTTGGGGACATGGGTTAGTGGTGACCTTGGCAGTGCTGGGGGAATGGTTGGAATAGAACAGAACAGACTGTTTCATTTGGAAGGAACTTACAATCATCATCTTATCGCAGTGCATTTTAATATTTTTTTGTCAGTGCAGCAGCTTTGGGTGTGAAACTTCTCCCCTTCCCTTAGATTGCAGAGATGTTTGTGTCCTGCATCTGGGGGAATTTTAGCATCTCCTACATCCCGTGCTGGTGGGCGTCATAGAATCAGGATGAAGCCCTGCTCTCCACTCCAGGGTCTCTGGGAGGAGAGATACCCATCCCTCCCAGCCTTTTCACCCCGACCATGTAGGGTCAGCCCCTCCTGGCTGGGGGGACATGGAGTTACAGGAGCCTTAAAAGCCTCTGTTTCCTTTGGTGCTCCCCAGTCCTTCAGCCCACCCTGCACGAGTTACCTGCAGCTGCAGGGAAAGCTCAGGTGCCACAGCACAGCCAGAGCCAGGGCACTGGGTCCTGCTCCCTGTGCCACCCCCTCAGCTTGGGGACTGTCCTGTCACAGCATCCTTGAGGAAGAGCAGATCTCACCTTTTAGGCCTCTTGGTTAACACAATGTACTTTGTTTTCTCCCTGACAGATGCTTTGATGGAAACAACCCTGGTTACTACCCCTGAGCCCAGAGACACTCTCCCATCCCGTGACACCTCTGTGAAGTCTCTTATGCAAGAGAAGAAACTGCCTGTTGGGAATACAGCCAGCAGCACCCCGTCTGTGCCAACGAAGGAGAAAGTAGGTGACCTTTCTCTTGCCACTCGCATTCGTTCGTGTCCTTGTGCACTCCCCCTGGTTGGGAGATTTTCTGTTGCAGAGTCACACTGTGAGCTGGTGATGAATTTATTCAGCAATGTTTTTTCCCCGCACTGTATTCACATTACTGTCCATATGCTGTATTATGGAGCATGGAAGAAGGGAGCCAAACTCTGTTGGGCTTTGACTCCTTATTTCCCCTCCTTGACTTGCCAGTCAGTCTCCTGGCTTCCAGGTGCTGTTTTCCACTGCTCTCTTCACTGCCTGGCTCCCCTCCCTTACTGCCTGCCCTCCCTCCTTCCCTGGCTCCTTCACCTCCCTGTTACCTGTGACCCAGCCTTGTTAGCGGCAGATGTGGGGACTGAGTATTGAAGTGGGTTTGTGTGAGACAAGGCCAGTGGGTGCTTCCCTTGGCACCCATCCCCTCTCCTTGTCTCCCAAAGGTGCTCCTGGTCTCGGCAAACCCTGTCCTGGGCACAGCTGTGGTAGGAGGCTCCAAAGGCACGGCTGGGAGATCGGCTTCCCGGGTGAGCTCTGCCACGAGCATCTGGGTGTCTTGCAGTGATGAGGAGAGGGATGAGGAGCTCACGAAGCCGGGCGTCCTCATGTCCGTGCCTCAGGGCAGCCCAGAGGGGGCCGGCAGATGCCCGAGCTCTCGGGAGCCCAGCAACCCCCGTTCCAACAGCTCCAGTAGCCTTGGCCTCAGCAGTGACCCAATCCTGGTGAGCAGCGATAGCCAGAGCTCAGGAGGAGCGTTCCCCAGAGTCTCCTCAGTTCATGCAGACCCCAGGGAAAAGGAGGCATCTGGAGCGAGTAAAGACTCCTGTCCTGCTCCGAGCTGGGACAGCACCTCCCTGGGCACCCATGAGGTCTGTGTGGATCATCACCCCAGCACCCAGCTTGGAGCCGGCAGCGATGGAGTCAGTCCCCTTGGAAGCTCCGTGAATTTCAACTCTGGCAGTGGCCGTGATGCTGCCACCAGCTCACCTCAGGCCAGAGTCCCAAAGGGGGACAGCAATGGCCTGTCCCTGCTGTACATCCTTCCAGCTGTTGGCATCATTTCTGCTGTGGCGTTCGCAGTGTACGCTCGGCTGCGGAAATAGTGGATGCAGTGCCATGACCGTGATGCAGCCGGGGGAATTCCTCTGGCAACAGGATTTTGGCCAATGCATTTGAAGCCTGAAGGGTAGCAGGGGGGCAGTAGGGGCGTTGTTAAATCTTTTTCTGGAAGGTTCTGCTGAAAGAGGCCTTGGTACATGATGCTGTTGGGTTTGGGTCTGTTCCCTTCCGTTTCCCAACCATCTTCTTGGCTGTAGCCTTCTCTTTTTACACACATGGAGGAGAGGATCTTGCTCCAAAGTGATCCATTGAGTCAGAAAGGAAAGCCCTCATGGTGATTCTCCATGTCTTCCTTGTTTGGTCCCAGGAGGCCTCAGGGAACCATATACTGGTGATCGAAAGGGCGACCTCCAGGTCCCTTTGTGCAGTGCAGCCCGAGAGTTTGTGCAGATATCCTGTAACAGCGGAGCTGATTTTCTTGGCTCTGCTCATCTTGGCTTGAAAATGTGCCCAAGGGTGGGTGCAGCAGCCTCCACTGGATGTCTCATGTTCAGTTTGCCTTACTTGGTGTCTCTGGTTCTGCTGCAAGGATCTTTGATGGGCTCTGCTGCTCCTTCTGGGATCGCTTCATGCAGCACTGACCCTGGGGATAAACATGAGGGTCAGGAAAGAGCTGCATCTAACCAGTGTTCTCAAGGATCAACCGCATTTCACCCCCTCCAGGCACGAAAAGGGGTTTCTGATTTAAGAGGAATGGTTCAGGCAATGCCAACTAAGCAGACTTGGTCCTGCAGAGGGTTGTTGGGTGTCTTTGATTTTCAGGCTGCATTTTTGCAGCTTGGTTGGAAGGGTAGATGGAGTTCTTGCCCTTCCTGATACCTTTTGCTGTTGGGTAGGGGTATAGGAACTTTCTGCTCAGGCTGGACACAAACAGGATCAGCTGCACACTGCAGGGAGGCCATACCAGTGTCTGAGATGCTCTGGGGAGACCTTGTAGCATTTTCCAGTGTCTAAAGGGCTTGGAACAAACTGGTCTAGGGGGAAGGTGTCCCTACCCATGGCAGAGGGGTGGGATGAGATGCTCTTTAATGGCACTTCCAACCCAAACTGTTCTGTGATTCCAAAATGCGGTAAAGCAGTGAAGAAGCAACAGCCTGGAGTAGTTACATTGCTCCAGGTTGCTCCAAGCCCCATCCATCCTAGCTTTGAACACTTCCAGGGATGGGGCAGCCACAGCTTCTCTGGACAACACATGTCAGTGTCTCACCACCCTCTCAGGGAAGAATTTCTTCTCAGTATCCCACCTAACCCTGCCCTCTGGCAGTGGGAAGCCATTCCCCTTTGTGCTGTCATTCCAGGCCCTTGTCCAAAGTCCCTCTCCAGAGCCCCTTCACGAAGGGGCACTGAGGTCTCCCTAGAGCCTTCTCTTCTCCAGGCTGAACACTCCCAGCTCTCCCAGCCTGGCTTCAGAGCAGAGGGGCTCCAGCCCTCAGAGTTTCTCCGTGGCCTCCTCTGGACTCGCTCCAGCGAGTAATGTAAGTCCTTCTTACGTTGAAGCTGCAGATCTGGACACAGCACTGCAGGTGGGGTCTCACCTGAGCAGAGCAGAGGAGCAGAATCACTTCCCTCATCCTGCTGTGTCCAGTAACTTACTCATCCTGAATTCCCGTTGTCAGCACAGCTTCCCAAAATCTGCTCTTCCTGCTGGCAGGGAGCAGGAGGGAGCTCAGTCCCCTGGGGCCTAGCTGCAAAGCACAGCCATCCTGCCTGGAGCTTGGCCTGGGGTGGGGAAGGTCCATCAGCCCTGAATGGCTGCTCCTCCCTCCCAATACTTTCCTTCTGCCCAAAAATCCAAGAAGTGCCTCCATTAAACTACGGACAACCAAGATATGCAAGAGGGAGGTGTTGATTTTGGCGTGTCAGGGCTGCTTTCCAGGAGAGCTTGAAGTGTTCATTCCTTGCTCAGCGCCTGGTGCTGAAGGAGGAAGGGACAGTCCTTCAAACACACTCGGCCCCCTCTGCCAGGAGAGGGAATGTGGGGGCTGCTCTTTCCATTAAAGATAAAATGGTTATCATTCCCTAACAAGAGGGACAAAAAGGCACTTGCCTTCTCCACGCTTTCTGTAATTCAGGGGAGATTCATGAGATCCCAAACCAGCCGCATCCATACCAAGGCCCTCTTCTCTGATGCTTTACTTGCCTGTGAAATTCTTCCCATGTTTTTCCATACATTTAAGCAACAGCTTGTACGCTTTGCCTTTTCATGTGCGATTTCTCTTGTGAAACAGCTGGTTTGTCACCACCTCAGACCGGGGAAAGCACATGTTCAGATTGCTGCTGTGAAGTGCCGGATTTTCACAGTTGTTACATATCACTTTAAAGCCTCATTGGCAGGAGATGGTGCAGGAGGGAGCTGTGTCCCTGCACATCTTTTACTAACAGGCTAAAAAGCCTCTAGCTAACTATAATAAATTGGTTTGATGCTTCACACTTGACTTCTTGTGATTTGTTGGATGAAGAGCAGGAGGTTGATGATGCTGTGGCTGGAGGGAACGGTCAGAGGGCTCTCTCTTGACACAGAGAGACTGAGGCCATCGGTGCCAGGAAGAGGTGACAGGGTTCCAGACCTCCTTTTGGAGCAAGCACAGGTCCTGGTCCAGAGGATGCCCACCATTGCAGGTCTTTCTGTTGGTGGTAGGACACCCAGGAAGAAAACAAGGAAGGTGGTTCCTGAGGCAGCAAAGAGCTGAGCTGCGCAAGGCAGGATGTTGTTGTCACCAAAGAGGAACTGGACAAGTTCTGGGAGGAGAAATGCACCAAGCTGCAGAATGTTGCAAGCTTGAATAGTGTTCAGGAGAAAGAGCTACAGGGAGCTGTGGCTGGAAGGGAAGGACCTTCAGGACTGGATGTAACCAGGTGGGCACAAGGTGAGCTGATCTTGGTACCCACCAAGGCCAGGATGCTGCTTCATTCATTATCCAGTCTCCCAGTTCCTCAGGTTGAATTCTATCCCAGCATCCTGCACAGAAAAGGGGCACCTTTTCCATGCTGGGCTACCTTAGCCATGCTGGGTTCAGCTCTGGAGGTGGCTGCTCCCCAGGTTTGTCTTCTTGTCCCCTGAACAGCTCTGACCTGCAGAACAGAGGCACCAACATCCCTAAACCACTGCTCACCCACCGTGTGCCTTTTGGGGATAAACAGGAAGCTTTGGGGAGGGAACAGCCCTTTCCTGTGCCCTTCCCATGCTCCCGAGGGCTCTGCTCTGTCCCAACCCCTGAGATACCCCATGAGCTCCCCTTGCTTTCTGCTCTCCCAGTTCCAGCTCTTACAGCCCATGTGTGATAAATGCATTCAGCAGGGGTTGAAAATATTCAGACCTTTGGGCAGCAGAGCTCAGTGTGTTCCTTTTTCACCCAAATGAAGGCAATGCTGCTCTGAAGGAGATGATTTGTGTTCAGAGAGCTCATCCTTTATCTCCTGTCACTGCCAACCCCATTTATCCACTTCCTTCACTCACCCAACAGGATATTAAAATACACCAACTAAATTTGACCGATCCTTGTGTCTCATTTTCACCCTGGCAACCAGAATTCAGGAAATTCTCACGGAAATTATCACACCACTTTGTGGAATGTTGGTCACTGATCCCTCCAGTATTGAATTAATGCCTGAGGATTGCAGTGAGCTGGGATTACCCTGGGGCAGGTGAGGAACACCCTGGGTCACTGGGCTGTAGTTCCATGCTTGGTGTGCTCTGTGTGTGCCAGACAACAATTAACATTCCACATGGGAATCTCCATCGCGTTACAACGGGAGCTGTTATGGCATCCTGTAGCCTGGGAATCTGTGTTTCCATTTTCAGTTTCCATTCTGTTGGTTGTTGCTTACACCCTCTTCATGGTTGCCTCAACTTTTCTGCCACCTGGGTGTTTCCTGCTGCAGTTGTTGATAAACGTGGAATCGGGGTTTGAAGAACAGGATGTATCCACACTAGAATTATGTTAGGATATAAAGGAGAGCCGAGGATTTTAAGATCTTAGGAGGAAATTCTTCCCTGTGAGGGTGGTATGCCCTGGCACAGGGTGCCCAGAGAAGCTGTGGCTGCCCCATCCCTGGAAGTGCCCAAGGCCAGGTTGGACAGGACTTGGAGCAACCTGGGCTGGTGGAAGCTGTCCCTGCCCATGGCAGGGGGTGGAATGAGATGGTCTTTAAGGTCCCTTGCAGGCCGTGGGGTTCAGACCCGCCATGGTGGGTGGCAGAGCCGCCCCATGTCCATATGCATAGTCATCTGCATATGCAAATCATATTCAAACCAGCCCCTCCGGGCGGCCCAGCCCAGCCGGGCCTACTGCGGTTCTTCCCTTCGGCCCCCTGTGTTGCCATAGTTACCCGAGCTGTCAATCACTGCGCCTTCTCCCGCCCCACGCGGACAGCTCTCTCGCTCATTGGGCAGCTGCCGTGTCAATCTCGCTCCAGAGGAAGCCCATAGGCCAGAGCTGTCGCGTATCGACCCGCCTCACCCG
>VWZT01004390.1:29411-48167 GCA_013397055.1 Pachycephala philippinensis | reverse complement strand
TGTGGGGACGGCACGGCGGCGACACGGTGGGGTGAGGACTTGTACAGCGTGGCCAGTCTGGGGACAGCACAGCGGGGTGATGGCATGGGCACAGCGCGGCCAGTCTGGAACACGATGGGGACGCAGTGCAGTGGTGACTTGTCCAGCGTGGCCGGTCTGGGGACAGCACGGAGGGACACGGTGGGGTGAGGACTTGTCCAGCATGGCCAGCTTGGGAACAGCTCTGTGGGGTGATGGTATGGGCACAGCATGGCTAGTTTGGGGACAGCACGGTGGGGATGCGGTGGGACAGTGACACGGGCTGAGCAGGTTGGGCTGAAGGATGGGACAAGCTGCGTTCCAGGAGCTCTTGGAGGTTTAGGATGAGGTGACACCTGCCTGGTGGGGCAGGACATGGGATGGGGCTGTGGCAGATGCTGAGGTGCCCAAACTGGGGACCTTGGATGGGAAGGAAGGAAAGGCAGCTGGTGATAGTGGGTGAGGAAAGGGGCACAGCCGGACAGATGAAGGGACCAGGGTTTGAGGTTGTGGGGCTGGACTGATAAGTGTGAAAGCAAAGCGACAGCGAGCAAAGGGAATAGTTTAAATTTCGGGAGGGAAGAACCCCACAGGTTTGGCAGGAGCTGGTCACAGATCAAACCAGGCTTTCTAAGGGAAAAAACCCATCCCTGTAACCACGTTTGTAAATGTCCTACTGGAAACAGCAAAATGGATGGCAGCCTTCATTTTGGGAGCAGCAGGAGCTGCCGTGCAGGTGCCGTGGCTGTCACTGACTTCAGCCATGTTTGAGGAGGAACCGAGCGATTATTCCGTGACTTCTGCTGAAGTCCTTCCTCCTGGAAGGAAATTGCCATACCCTGAAAATGAAACAGCCTTGGTGTCATTCCTTGGTACCTGCACAGCTGTTTAAAAGATGTGAGCAAGGAATCTGGGCTGAAAACAGGGATCAGGATTCTGCTGCATCTTGGCTGTGACTGGCAGTGCCAAGATGTTGTTACTGTATTCAAGGGAAGTTTTAAGAGTGTTCCTGCTCTTTTTTTGGTTGCTGGTGAAAAAGGCAGCTTCTCTTTTGCCCTTAGTGTGAAAAATAGGAATTGGGATCTGTGGAGCTGTTAATTAGAGAGCTGTTAGTTAAAAGGCTGCAGGGACATGAAGGAGATCTCTGGTATGAGAATGAGGGAGGACTCGGAGCTCTGCGTTAGGTGATGATTCTCCTCTGCCTTGCTCGGGGCAGTTTCTGTGTGTTCTCTGGAAATTGTGGTTTAAAGTTTGGTTCTGAGAGTGGCATGGGATACTTTAAGGAAAACAGGTGTTCTGGCAGCTTCCAAGAAAGGGTTTGGATCCAGTCCGGAAGATCAGCGTGGTGTGATTGGGGATTACAGTATAGTCTGACTTTCCTAAATGATTCTTGTGATAATTGGAAGAGAAATATGGTGGAGCAAGTGCGTCCCTGAGCAGGGACAATGCCTGGTGTCACAATCAGTTATGTTCTGGAGTTAAAATGCTCCATCCCACCTTAAGGAAGACTCAAGCCAAAATGAAAGGGAAGCACTTAATGGGTGTGGGATCAAAAACGTCCTACTTTAGCTCCCACTTGTCTGGTGCTGGCATGTGGCAAACGAGCTGGGTGACCTTGAGGCTTGTCTTGCCTGGCTGTGCTGGCAGATGCCCTGGCAGATGAGCCCCGCTTCCCCAGGAATGAAAGGATTTCAGCAGGCTCGTGATCCTCCTTCCTCCTCGTCCCTCCATGCCTGTAATGTACAGTCAGGGCTGTTTCACTGCGGAGATTGGGGAAGAGGGCTGGATTTGGGATACCTCTGAAATAAACAGTGCATCCAGTATCCCAGCTGTGTGCCTTCATGCACCTCGGGCTTTTTAAATTCCCTGGAAATTCAAATTCCCTGTTTAAAAGTCACATGGATGTGGCACCTGGGGGCATGGATTAGGGGTGAAGATGGCAGTGCTGTGTTAACAGTTGGAATTGATTTTGGAGGTCTTTTCCAACCTGAATGATTGTGTGAAATGTTTCCTGGTGCACTTAAGGAACTTTACTGAAGACACTGTGATTTTCCATGTGCCCCTGGCAGAAGGGAGAGAAGTCAAGGACACTGTTGCTCTCAGGAAGGACTGAGAAGTGTCCCTGAAAAACATGAAGTGGAGATTTGTTGAAGATTTGGAGTGTTACGTTGGGAGGGGGAGCCTGGCAGGGTTATTAGTGCAGACAGACACGTCATACACAAAAACTTTATCACCTCCAGGGACAACACAGGAAAATTCCCTTCTGGTACTGAATTACCAGGGCCATTATTGAAATCCATACTTAAAAAATTGGACTGGAAAGATCTCAGATGAGTAAAGAGGATATTCCCATCAATGTCCATAAGGGAACTGTGGCTGTGGCCAGGGTGAAGTGCCAGGCAGAAACCTGATGAGGGACTGGTCATAATGAGCAGGGGAATGTTTTTTTAATGAATCTCTTTTTTTATAAGAGAAAGAGACCAGCATTTCAGTTCATCAGCTTTCCCCCTTTTCCGCTTCCTCCACTCTGTCCTTGCTCCTCCTGAAATCCTGGGATACTCAACAGATACGAGTTTAGGTTATTCCCCTGGTTAGCAAAATGTGCTTCTCCTTGCTGTATCTTTATTTGTTTGTTCCCTGAGGAAAAAAATATTCTTTCCTTTCAACTGATTCCTTTTTTAAAAGTTTTAGTATCTTCTATTAGAATCATGCAAAGACATAATGGGCACATGACTTTAAATTTTCTATACAGAAAGTATCCAAAAAAATGTAAAAATAAATTGCCGTTTTGTCACCTCTTTGGTAGTACAAAATTTAAGCTTTGATGTTTAGGTATCCTTTTCTGTTTTGGAATGGTGTATGAAATATGAATTCCTATCAGAGCCTGTTTTAAGGCATGGGAGGAGATGTAGACTTAGTGTCACTTTATATTAAATGCTAATGAATTGTATTTTTTCTCAGCTGTAAAATTTCTAGCATGGTACAACACTATTAAAATATAATATTGAATATTTCAGAGTAAGCCTAGAGGTGCTGTCACACGCTGAACTAAATCATCAGACTAATCTTTTTAGCTCCTGATATAATTGGCTCAGAAGTTAAGGATCACTCTGAAATACAACTCGAGCTGCTTGTTTTGTGATGAAAATCCACCATGGAGATCTTTAATTATATCACCTCTTTCATCTTGACAGTTCTGCTTCCAGAATAAGTCTGTTGAGAGCTTTTTTATTTACACAGTGTCCAATTTTATGAAGTAATTTACATATCAGATAAAGGCAATTTCTTTTTATTGCCCCAAAGATCTTGCAGTCTGACTGCAAAAGGGATTTGAAGGGAAGGTGGCAGCTCTTGCTGTGGGCACACGAAGTATCCTTGAGCTTTTCTGGGATTATTTAGTCGGAGCTGTGAGCCCTTAACTTTGTTTGCAGACCAGTCTTTTGTTTGTTGCTGCATATCCATAGATCTGCCCCTGAGAAGAAGGTTTGTTTTTAAGACCAAGAGCTGTTTATGTGAAAATACAGAGAGAGAGCTGCTTTTAAAATTGTTTATGCTCACGGAAAGCAAGAGTTTGTCAGGCCAATGGTTTGGGTTGGGAGGGACCTTCAAAAGCATCTCATTCCACCTCCTGCCATGGGCAGGGACACCTTCCACTATCCCAGGCTGCTCCAGCCTGGCCTTGGACGTTTCCAGGGATGGGGCAGCCACAGCTTCTCTGCCCAACTCACCGAGAGTGGGATTCATGGCTCTCATCGTCCTAAGAAAGGAACAGAATTCCTTTAAGGAGACAGATTGGGAGGTTTGGAGCTGAGAGCAGAGGATTTCCTGCCTTTCTTGGAAATGCCCAAACACCCAAGGAACAACTAAACACTTGCCAGAAGGTGCTGGGCAGGAGGAGAGCCCAGAGGTCCATACAGTGCTGTGCTTCCCGTGCCAGCCTCGGGGTTTGCCATCCTTCCCGTTGTTCTCCAGCTGGTGAGTGCTTGGGAAGGGAGCGCTTGGAAAGGAGACATGCGAGGCTCTTCCCAGCACAGACAGCTCCAAGCAGCAGCAGGGAGGAGGTGATGAGAGGCAGTGTTTGCATTTCCTGCCCTGGCCATTGATGCTGGTGTCTGGTTATTCCAGCAGAACCTCCTGACTGAGCAAAATCAGCCCTGGGGATGCCCTGAGGCTCCTGGATGCAGTTCTCCTGCTGCTGCTCGAGATCTGCGGCAGCTCTCTTGGAAAAATTGCTTCAGAGGCTTACAAGGGAGAGGTCTCTGGATGGCTTTTATCTGCTGGGAAAAAAGAATAAATCAGTGTTTCAGGAGAAATCTTGGTGGCAGATGGTGATGGCATTGATCCAGGAGAGCTTCCTCCTCCCTCCTGTGGATTTTTCTAGTTCTCAGATTCGGAAGAGCTGTCGCTGGCCTGCATATTCCTGTTGGATGATTTCCTGTAAGTGTCAGGAAAAAATTCCCAGTTTTTCATGTCCTTGGAATAATTTTCTCCTCTTGCTTATGTGCCATTCCCCTTTCCTACAAAAAAGGGTTTATAAGGAAGTTTTGTCCCTGTAACGGATTGAGTTCTCCAACAGGTGTTACTGCGAGAATTACTTAATTTTGAGCTCACATGCTTCTTCCTTGGATTCTTAACCTGTGGCTGGGATGTATATAATGAGAGATCCATAATTAACAATGATTTGGGGTAAGTTAATTACCTTAATAGGCTGTCTTTTCGAATTTATCCCTGGTGGCTTACAGGGAAGGTACAGCCGAGCTGCTGGCAGATGGAGAACACCAGCTGCTCTGTGTGGAGCCTTTCCAGCCAGTGCCGCAGGGATGTGTGAGCCAGCTCTGGTCGGAAGTTGTATCCCAGCTCAGGGAGTTGGATTTTCATTTTAGGGCCAGTGCTGAGTGGAGATAGTGACCCCTGAGCCCAGCCTGGCTGCAGTTCCTCCCAGCTCTGCTGGCATCATTCCTGTTTCCCTGTTCCTGGTGAGGCAGATAGTGGATAACTGGTGTGGTTTAACTCCAGGCTTGATGTTCTGCCCAAATAAAAACTAAATTTATGTATAATAAAAAAATGAAGGTTTTGGTGGTACTGGGTATGGGGTGAAGTTTCCAAGGAGCTGCTCTTTTTTTTGTGACCAGGAAAGCTGCCTAAACTGATGGACCCAGATGATGTTTGCCCTAAAACTGGAAGGTTTGTGTCGCTGAGTGTAGGAGTTTGGTGTGTGAACTTCACAACCAACTTTAAAACAAATCTTATTTTACTGAAGCCGTGCATGTGCCACCAGCTGAGTGCTGGGAAGTAGGAGCCTGTTAGCTCGTGGTGGAGCAGCCCCTGTGGCATTTTCAGGCATTTGGCTTCAGAGCACCATGTTTTTGGATGTTTGTCTTTTCTGCTGTACATCAGTGAGGCCGTTTACAAGTCCCTAGCCTCTGCTCTTACCCCATTTTACCTTGTGTAGCCTGGCAGAGGAAGTTTGGGGGAAGATTGTTGTCTAAATACAATGGTGGGGATGCTTTAAAAAAAAGTCTTATGCAGAAATTGAATTGCAGATTCTGACAGGAGCAAATACATTCCAGGAATCATGGAATGGTTGGTGTTGGAAGAGACCTTAAAGATGATCTTGTTCTAACCCCTCGGTGTGGACAGGGATACCTTCCACTATCCCAGGTTGCTCCAAGCCCCATCCAGGCTGGCCTTGGACACTTCCAGGGATCCAGGGGCAGCCACAGCTTCTCTGGGCACCCTGTGCCAGGGCCTCATCATCCTCACAGGGAAGAATTCCTTCCTAATACGTCATCTAAATCTCTCTTTCTAGTTTAAAACCTTTCTCCTTTGTCTTACCACTCTCTGCCTGTGTAAAAGTCCTTGGATTGCTCCTGCTCCCTCCCTCTGCTGGGCTGCCATTCAGATTCTTTTCCCTTTCATTCATGAAAAGTTATTTTTGTGTCTGTTCTTGTTTGAAGTAAATGCCTCAGAAATGAAGAGTGATTGAGATTTGGATGTGTCTCCGAAAATAGAGCTTGCATCTTCTTTCAAGATTTCCTTTAGTGATGGTTGGGGGTGGCCTCTATGGAAATACATAAAAATAACTTGGTGGATTAAAAATACTTTGGGGAGCTGCTGGTGCCAGCAGCTTCCGGGAGCTGGAAAGCTCTGGAAGGGCCTGTACAGCCAGCAGATAAATCTGCCTGGGAGAGAACTTGTCCTCCAACCTGTCAGGCTCTGCCTGTGCTAAGATTGTTCCCTGAAGAGCCTGACACAAGGGATTCCTGCTCCAAAGGGAGAGGAATGAGGGCTTCTCCATGTTCCACCCTTATCTGTTTGCAGATAAGGAATTTTACTAAACGCCAAGATCCTGTTTTCCAGAGGAACGTTGGTAACATCTGTGCTGGAGCATGTCCAGAGAAGGGAACGGAGCTGGGGAAGAGTCTGGAGCAGCTGAGGGAGCTGGGAAAGGGGCTCAGCCTGGAGAAAAGGAGGCTCAGGGGGGACCTTGTGGCTCTGCACAACTCCCTGACAGGAGGGGGCAGCCGGGGGGTCGGGCTCTGCTCCCAGGGAACAGGGACAGGAGGAGAGGGAACGGCCTCAAGCTGTGCCAGGGGAGGTTTAGGTTGGATGTTAGGGAAAGTTTCTTCCCCAAAAGAGTGATTAAGCATTGGAACAGGCTGCCCAGGGCAGTGTTGGGAGTCCCCTTCCCTGGAAGAATTTAAAAGTCATGTGGATGTGGCACTTGGGGACGTGGGTCAGTGGTGGCCTTGGCAGTGCTGCATTAATAGTTGGGATTGTGGAGGTGTTTTCCAACCTTTATCATTCAGGTTTATTTTCTACAAGTTCCTTTTTTCCTTCTGGAAGCTACCATGAGGGTTGAATCCTGCTCCCATAAGCCCTAACATGTGGCTACATTTTTCTCTTTGCTCTGGAGCCTGTGCATCTCGTTAGCTCCAGCCTCTCCTTTAGCTCATTAGTAGTGATATTAATCTGTTCCAGTTCCCAGCTCTAATCGCAGATTCCATCAGATCAGGGGTTTCTCTTGATCTTTTCCAAGAAGCTCATTATCTAACACAGCTGTAAATGTTGCTGGGCCTGACACTGATGCATATTTTGTACCATGGGGGAATTTGACTAATAAAATAATCCAATTAGACATTTGTTTTTGTCTCCCTGCGGCATCTTAGATTACTTGTCTACCTCAGCTCTGTGTTGTAATTAGGGAACGTTTGTACATCCCTTTGATGTAAAAACACTGGTGTTATCCGTGGCTCTGGCTCTGGTTCAGGGCTTGGGAAAAGGAATAGTTGGGGATTAAACCTGCAGCAGGATCTGGCTGGGGTGTGGAAGCTGTCAGACCTGTGGGGAACGATGTCAGTGTTTGAGTGTTGTACAGCAAATATTCGGAGTTCCTGAACGTGAGGGATCTCTAAATACGAGCTGTCTCTTGTCAAAGACAGACCAGGCTGACAACATTCCTGAAAATGGAGAGATCACATGGGTCCTTGGAGAGCTGCATTAATTAATTCAATGAAAACTGTTTTCATAGAGTCACGGGAGGGTTTGGGTGGGAAAGGACCTTAAAGACCATCCCGTTCCAACCCCCTGGCATGTGTAGGGACACTCTCCACTAGAAAGGTGCTCATGTTGTGGCTGTGCCATACCCTGTCTGATTTTCTCTTTGTCTCCTCTCTCCAGTCTTTCCCTGGTTTGGCTTGGACATCGGAGGGACTTTGGTCAAACTGGTTTATTTTGAACCCAAGGACATCACGGCGGAAGAGGAAGAGGAAGAAGTGGAAAACCTCAAAAGCATCCGCAAATACCTGACATCAAACGTAGCCTATGGCTCCACAGGCATTCGGGATGTGCACCTTGAGCTCAAGGACCTTACCCTGTGTGGACGTAAAGGCAATCTGCACTTTATACGCTTTCCTACTCATGACATGCCTGCTTTTATCCAAATGGGAAGCGAAAAGCACTTCTCGAGCCTCCATACTACCTTATGTGCCACGGGAGGTGGAGCGTACAAATTTGAGCAGGACTTTCGCACAGTAGGCATTTTTGGCTTCTATACCATTAGGATCTGGTAGTGACGTTTCTTTGAAAGCTTAAAACTAGAAAACTTTCTCTGCACACTCTAAAACTTCTCTAAATCTTTATTTTGACGCTGTCCCTAACTCCAGTTGAACTTGGCATGTGCAGTCAAGTTGGCATCTCCAAATTAAAACATTTTCTGTCCTGAATGTGACTCTAAAATTATTCACTAATGATCTTTCTTACAAATCTTCCTCTCTATTTTTAATCTCTCCTTGTGCTAATCTCAGTCTTGTGGGGTTGGTTTTTTTCCTCATTGCTGTCTTTCTCCTGCTTTATTTTCTTCCTTTGCTCACCTGGTTTCATTTCTAACATCTGAGTGAATGAGCTGGTTGAGGTTCAGGCAGATTTGGTGATAAATGTAACTGTCAGGAAGTTCATAGTTGGGATTTGACATCATCATGTGGCTTCATTCTAAGTGGGATCCTTGTTCGTGGTGGAAAACGTGATAAATATTTGTTTAGTCAGGGCTTGGAAAAATGCAAATGAAGAGGCTTTTACAGAATCATTAAGGGTGAAAAGCCCTCTAAAATGATCAATCCCAACCATTCGCTCAGCACTTTCAAGGCCTCTACTGACACGTCCCCAAGTGCCACATCCACAGGGCTTTTAAATCCCTCCAGGGATGGGGACTCCAACACTGCCCTGGGCAGCACGACCCTTTCTGTTAACTTTTCCCTAATACCCAGTTTTGTGTGGTAAAGGCAGTGACATGAGGGAAAAACGATTTTATAACTTCCTCGCCTGTTTTTGATGTTCCTTTGGATGGGTTTTGTGGGATATCTTCGTCAAACAGTGTAAGTTCCTCCTCATTTTTCCTGGCTTTTCACACCAGTGCCTCAGCATGAAGGCCTAAATCAGGCCTGTGGGAGTTGCTGGAATTCTCTCTGTGTCCATCTGTGGATCCAGATGGTTTTCCCTTGTTCCACACCTGAGGGCTGGGGTACTTAGGAGTCCCTGTGCTCTCCTGTGAGCCGTTCTCCCTTAGCCTCTGCAGGGAGCATGGACATAGCTGGATTGAGCTGGCAGTGAATGCATTTTTCCAGCCCTGAGCATAAACCTATCAAATCCCTGGCTGCTTCTTCAATATTCCTCTCTTTTCCTTGCCACCAGATGGGTGACCTTGAGCTTTGTAAGCTCGATGAGCTGGATTGCCTTGTGAGAGGAGTGCTGTACATCGATTCCGTGGGGTTCAATGGACACTCGGAGTGTTACTATTTCGAGAACCCGACGGATGCTGAGAGGTGCCAGAAGCTCCCATTCAACCTGGAGAATCCCTATCCTCTCCTGCTGGTGAACATTGGCTCAGGGGTCAGCATTTTGGCTGTCTATTCCAAAGACAACTATAAACGGGTAACAGGCACCAGGTGAGTGCTGGGCGGGTAAAGGGACTTTGATTTTAGGGTCTGGAGCACATTCCTGCTTTGGAAATGGCATTTTCAGGGATGAGCTGCAATAAAGGTGGTGAGAGGAACAACCAAGCTCCTGCTCCTACTGCAGTTACTCCCTGTCAGCAAAGATCCCTTCTGGAAAAGAGGATCTGGGTTTCATGTTTTGCTGTCTTTGCTGCAGCCAATCTGCATCAAAGCTGGTCTTTTAGTTGCCCTGCTGCAGGAATTTAAGGGCTTTATTTATTTATTTTATAAGATCACATAGTCTGGGATTGTTAACAACTCGTAGCTTTGATCCAATAAGTTGAGATTTCCATCCTGACTTCCAAAAGTTGCCAGATCTAGTGGAAGGGATAATGTCATAGCAGTAATTCCCCAGTTCTAGCCCATCTTAATGATGTGGCTCTTGTGTCCAGGCGAAGCCAAAGAGTTCTGTGGCTTTAAGCTCTCCTGAATTCCCTGAAAAATAAAAGTAGTAATAAAAATGATAATGATGATGATAATAATTTTAAAGCCTCTCAGTATACTTCTTACTCTTACTATACATATTAGTGGCATCTGTGCACAGTAAAATGAACATGACAGAGGCTTTTCCCCAAACTTTTGGGTATCTCTGCCCTGACACTCCAGTTATCCCTCAGGACTAGTATTTATTTTAAGATTAACATCTCTGGATGCTGGGAAGAAGGTGGGCAGTGTAACATGAGAAAATTGAGGTCTCGTTTCACAGCATGGCCTGTGCAGAAAGCTGTGAGGGATTCCTTACAGGCCGTAGTTACATGAGAGGAACAGACTTTCAGAAAAATGCTGCTTTTCCAAGCTGGTTCTCCCTGAAAAAAGAGGTCAGGAATGGGGTGACCTGAGCTAACTGGGATGCAGAGCTGAACAATCTGAGCTTTCATTTTCATTTTGCTTTACTTGCAGCCTTGGAGGGGGAACCTTCTTTGGCCTCTGCTGCCTTCTGACGGGCTGCTCCACGTTCGAGGAGGCGCTGGAGATGGCGTCCCACGGGGACAGCACCAAGGTGGACAAACTGGTGCGGGACATCTACGGAGGGGACTACGAGCGCTTCGGGCTGCCAGGCTGGGCTGTGGCATCCAGGTAACGCCCTGCCTGCTTCTCATCGTGCTTTGGTTTCCACTGGAGATCCCGCAAGGATGAAAAACTGGATTTAGGTGCCTTAGGAGAGCATTCCTAAGAGATCTAAGTTATTGATAGCAATGCTTTTGAAAGGTAGCAATCAATCCTTCAAGAGGAGTCACTTTGGTTAAATTGGCAGTTCTCGTTTTCTCCTGGAATTCTGATGGGACCTTTAACCCTAAAACTGTCTTTACAGCTTTGGAAACATGATGAGCAAGGAGAAGAGGGAATCTGTCAGCAAGGAGGACCTGGCCAGGGCCACTTTGATCACCATCACCAACAACATCGGCTCCATAGCGCGGATGTGTGCCCTTAATGAGGTATTTTGGGAATCTCTCCCCTTGCTCCCTGCCTAAAACATCACCTGTGTGCTGCTGCCTGCTTGAGGAACACGTCTCTCTTTGGGAACAGCTCTGGGGACCACTGGGAGAGGAGGAAAGGAGGGGTAGAGGGTGTAGAGGCTGGATGTCTTTTCATCTATTGTTTTTACGAGTTGCTCTGGATTTCTTGGCCAAGCCCCACCGCTGCCACGGCCGTTGCTGGATCTTTGTGCTTTCAGCTTCTTTACAGTGCTGCCTTGTTGCATTCATGTCAAGCAGCATTGTACAGGGCTATGAAAGAGCAGAGGCATGCTCTGCACTCCACCCTGAGCCTGCTTCCACGGGATGGGCCAATGGCATCCAGCATCCTCCTGACTCCTCTGGCTCTGTCTTCACTGCAGCCAAAACGAGGCAAGACATGTCCTAAACAGCCTTGCTCATAATATATCTGCTGATTCCTTGCTCTGGAGCTCAGCTGAATGAAAAGAGGATCCTGAATAGTTCAGGGGAAGTGTTAATCAGTGTGGGGAGGGAAGGAAAATCCATAGAAGGATGCGAGTGCAGGAGCAGGTAAGACTTGATCCTGATTTCTCAGTAAGAGGAGGAACTGAATTGTTTTCTTGTTGGAGAGCAAGGAAGCTTCAGAGCTTGGATCAGAACTATTTTGGGATAGAAAAGTAAGGCTGGAAGTCTGGTTTAAATCTAAAATATCACTACTTGGTTGGTCTTTTCCTTTCTTTAAAAACTGTGTCGGTTATGCACTCCTAATTATTTTTTTCCCCCCTGTTTAACAGTAGAGTCACTTGACTATTTCATGATGAGTCAAAGGCCAGAGCTGGGAGGAGAGGGAGGAGATGGCACTTGATGATCAGTGTTCCCAGGCAGTATAAGGATTTCATAGAATAATCAGCTATTCTATCCAAATTCCTGATTAGAAAGGCTGTAGTTCAGCCTGGGAATTTCTGGGTAGTGTGGAAGAGTCTGAGGAAGAGCTTGGCTTAAAATGGCCTGGTCCTGCTTTCTGATGGAATTGTGGGTGGTTTTCTGCAGGTTCTGCCAGACACTTTCAGCAGGCACTTAGATCATTCAGAACCATTTAGGTTGGGGCAGTCTTTAAGATGATCAATCCCAACCATTCCCCCAGCACTGCCAAGGCCACCACTGACCCCTGTCCCCAAGTGCCACATCCACACAGCTTCTAAATCCCTCCAGGGATGGGGACTCCCCACACTGCCCTGTATGGATGCTAAAAAGCTTTAGNTCCCTCTCCTCCTGTCCCTGTTCCCTGGGAGCAGAGCCCAACCCCCCCCAGCTGCCCCCTCCTGTCAGGGAGTTGTGCAGAGCCACAAGGTCCCACCTGAGCTTCCTTTTCTCCAGGCTGAGCCCCTTTCCCAGCTCCTTCAGCCCCTACTAGTGCTCCAGATCCTTCCCCACAGGGGGTTTTCATCATTGCAAGCATAAAATAGAATTTAGCCTTAATATTCCTTTCTTTTTCCTTTAACACCTGCAGAACATCAACCGTGTGGTGTTCGTGGGCAACTTCCTTCGGATCAACACCATCTCCATGAGGCTCCTGGCCTACGCCCTGGACTACTGGTCAAAGGGACAGTTAAAAGCACTTTTTTTGGAACATGAGGTGAAATTTCTTTTTAAAATTTGTCTCGTGGCAAAATGCAAATCCTTGGAGCGCTCTGCAAACAGCCAGTGGAGCTGTTGGGTGCACACAGTGCAGCAGGTCCTCAGGGCTTTGCTGCTACAGCCACAGCTATATTTTATTTTATTTTCTATTTTATAAAGTACCTCCCTGTAGTTGCATCTTTCCCCTCTCCTTTATATGTTGTTAAAATTACACCATGTGTGTAATAGCCTGGAGAAGGGAAGGTGCCAGGGAGACGTTCCAGGGCCTAAAGGGGCTCCAAGAGAGCTGGAGAGGGACTTGGGACAGGGGCCTGGAGTGACAGGACAAGGGGGAATGGCATCACACTGCCAGAGGGCAGGGGTAGATGGGATATTGGGAAGGAATTCCTCCCTGTGAGGGTGGGGGGCCTTGGAATGGATTTCCCTGAGAAGCTGTGGCTGCCCCTGGATCCTAGAAGTGTCCAAGGACGGCTTGGACAGGGCTTGGAGCAACCTGGGCTGGTGGAAGGTGTCCCTGCCCATGGCAGGGGGTGGCTCTGGATGGTCTTTCAGGTCCTTTCTGACCCCAGCCATTCCCTGATTCCTGTTCCTGTGTCAGCTGTGTGCCCCTGGGTTTTCACTGGATGTTCCCCTCTGCTCCTCAGGGTTACTTCGGTGCCGTCGGTGCCCTCCTGGGACTCCTGGACTCAGCCTGACTCCGTGCAGGATCTGTGTTGGACCTATGGATTCAGGGCACTCCCTGGGCCACTGAGCCTGTGGTTTGGGGGTCCCTGAGCCCACGTTTCGTGTCACGGCCCCCACTGAGACTGTCCCACTGTCGTGGCCTGTCGGGACAGCGCGGGGATGGGTGTCTGTAAGAGTTGAAATCCATCTGGGATTACAGGTTTGTTCCAAAGGGTGGGATTGGAATACACTGGCTGCACGTGGGGGTGTATGGGAAGGTCTGGGGCACTTGAGTCATGTGAAATTGCCCTTTTTAGGTAGTTTTACTCCGTGTTTAATGACGGTGACAAAGCAGAGCACGGGCACGCTGCTCTTTCCATTGGGATCCCTCGGAGTGTCGAGTGCCCAGGTCAGTTCTGTGCTCACAATCAGAGGTTCTCCACGTGCTGGAAAATGGTCTGGGAAGGGGGAAGAGCATCAGCACAGCCCTGGTGTGTAATTCCAAATGGCCCACAGTGGGACACAGCTGTGCTCTCAGCCAGGCTCTATCCCTGTTCCACACGTCCTTATCCCTGTCCTGGGGATGAAATGTACAGCACGGCACGGATCTGTCCCTCAAGGTGATTCCCATTTCAGCCTCCAGCCTTGAGATCTAAATGTGAGGATGGAATAGGGATATTTGTTAGTTGTTTGTCTGGCATTTTCTCTCCGTTACCAAACTCGGCTGCACAGAACTCCACCAAAGAGACACTTCCTTCAGTCACACTTGGATCTCTGTAATATTCCATGTTACATTTATTAATGGCTACACTCCTGTCGTTTTGGGGGAATCCTCCCCTTTCTATGCATGCTGTACTCCCTCTTTTCCCTGTGCATGCTGCCACACAGCCTGCGAGCGGGATCCTGCGGATTTGCACCCTCTGAAGGGGGGTTGGGATGGATCCTGCACGCTCAATAAACGCTCTCTCAAAGCAACGAGGTATCTGCACCTTCCCTTGGGATGTGAGCTCATGGAGACAAGGCCTTGGAAATGCTCTGGCTTCCCAGTGAGCAGCTCCATGGAGCACAGGGAAAGCTGTTCAGATCCTTCAGATCCGGTCATGGTGTCAGGGTTTATCCCAGGATATCGGAATTACCATCACCCTGACCCCAACGCGCTTTCCAGTCCTGGTTTCTTTCCGGAGAAACCAATTTCCAGCTCTCTGATCCCCTTGTGAGCCTGGCTGGAAGTGCTGGACAGCCCTGAGCCCATCCCTACCTTGCGATTCCTGCCCAGCTCTGCCTGTTGCTGGATCCCCAGATCTGAGCACCCCAAGGTGGGTTCCTCGTTTGGCACCTCCCTCTGAAAAGGGAGGAAACTGCGGGTTCAGAGGGTGTTTGCTTTGCTGGGTAGATCTGTGTTCATCTCTAAACCCCAGCTGATCGTGAGCTGGGATTCTGGACACAGCCAGGGATTTAACAACGGTAAAATCAGGGAAAAGAATGCAGGGGTTATGTGGGAGGTGATCTGAGCTGGGTGGGGAGGAAAATGTTTGTTTTTCCTGCAGACTAACACAGGTTTCAGTTGTGTCCTGCTCGATGTTCAGAAGGTGGTACTGGGAGCAGGATCATAGCTCCAGGAACGGTTTGGGTTGGAAGGGACCTTAAAGCCCCTCTCATTCCTACCCCTGCCATGGGCAGGGAGCCTTCCACTATCCCAGGGTGCCCTAAGCCCCATCCACCCTGACCTTGGGCACTTCCAGGGATGAGGCAGCCACAGCTTCTCTGGGCACCCTGTTTGGGATCAGTTGAATTCAAGACCTCATTTATTCTTCATTCCTTGTGAAATCACACAGAATGTTCCCGAACTCTCCATTAAAAACTTCTCCATTTCCAGAGTGCTGACTGAAGGGTTTCTAGACTCAGCTCTTGCTGGACCACCTAAAACTTAAACACACACGTACCTGGCTGGCCTTTCACCCACCCTCAGGGCCAAAACCCGTGGAAAAGACACAGAAACTTCAGCTTTTTGGAATGTCTGTGTGCCTGGGACCTGTGTGGCTCCTTGATGTAAGGGGTCAGTGATGGGCTGGGCTGGGGAGGGGGTGTGAATCCTTGGGAGACACAGGAAAAAGCCTGGCTTTCATTAATCACAGCAGCCTTGGGGGCTGAGGGCTGATGGCAGAAGCCACCTTGCCGTGGTTCTGCTGTGGAGAGCTGGGAAATCTCTGCAGGGCTGGGAATTCCCAGCAGCAATCCCACAGCCTGATCCACCACAGTCCCCACCCCGAGGCACTGGTGTCCCTGGGCACAGCATCCTGCAGGTTTTCCACATCCTCACTCTACGTGTGCGTGTGTAACTCCTTTTTCTCTGGGTTTTTGAGTAGATCCAGCACGGTCCAATCCCAGCACCAAAGTTCCTGGCTTATTGTCTACTCTTCTTTTGTAAACTGCTTGGTTTTTTCTTCTCGTTATAAAATATTACCGTTATTTTTTTATATGCTTCAAACCCTTTGTTTGCTTCTTGTCTCGTTCTTGGAGCTCCAGCGCAGTGGGGCAGACGGTGGTGGGGATGAGCAGGAATCTGCTGGGGAAATCGGGGTCAGCCACTTGGTTTTTAGCTTATTGAAAGTAATTCTTGGCAATCCTCGATTGTTTTTTCCCTCCCTGCATGTTTTAGTCTCTGGGAATGAGTTGTATTTCAAAGCATTTTAAAGGAGGAAGAAAAAAAAATTTAAAGAGCAGTACTTATTCTGGGGGAAATTGCAGCGATTTTGGCTTTGATGAAAAAATTCTTTGCTGATCATTGATAGGAATGGGATTGGTGGTGAGGGCACAGCATCAATCCAGAGCAGGAGCCGTGGGGTGGAACCACCAAAATAACTGCTCTGTGCAGCTCAGTGGAGATCCAGACTTTGTCCTAGCAGTGGGAATTGCCTCCCGGCGAGCTCGTCATCCCAAAAATGGCTGGAAGGGCAGCCAGGCGCTCAGTCCCTATGGATCTTTCTGGAGAAGGTGAACAGAACATTGAGGGAATGGCTTCCCACTATCAGAGGGCAGGTTTGGATGGGATATGGGGAAGGAATCCTTTCCTGTGAGGGTGGTGAGGCCCTGGCACAGGGTGCCCAGAGAAGCTCCGGCTGTCCCTGGATCCCTGGAAATGCCCAAGGCCAGGTTGGACGGGGCTTGGAGCAACCTGGGATAGTGGAAGGTGTCCCTGCCCATGGCAGGGGGTGGGATGGGATGGGATTTAAAGTCCCTACTCATCCATGATTCCATGATTTCGGTGATGTCCAGGTGGGATCCGGCACTAGAGGGCAGCAGCCCCGCGCCGGGCAGGGATCGGGGGACAGCGGGGACAGCGGGACAGGGGACAGCGGGACAGGGACGCGTGGGAGTCCCTCCTTCTCCTCCACACCAGGGTCCTGCAGGGATCCCAGCCTGGGGTGGCCCCAGCTCAGCCAGCGCCACGGGGACAATCCAAGGGGATTTTTTCACCCGTCCGGTCAAGCCTTGAGGAAGAGTGGAATACAGCGAGCAGGAGACGGGGTTGGAGCTGCGCCCCGGGAGCTCCCGTAGCGCTGAGCTCCTCCCAGGGCTCCGGGAGGCCGGCATTAGGGGGTCGGGCCGGGATTTGGGCTGGGAAGGTTGGAGGAATATCCTCTCCCTAAGCAGAGAAGCTCACCCGTGCCTGGAACCTGCAACATCCCCCTTGGCTGGGGTTTTGGGGTGCTCATCCTGGGGATGCTGTCCCCAGCGGCCTGGCTGGGAGCGATGCTGTGCTCTGGGACAGGGATGCTGCTGGGACAAGGGGACACCGACAACGTGACCCCAAGCCCAGCCCCGCTGTGCTCCCTCCCCTGCTGGGGACATCCCCGGGGTGACAGGGAACAAGGGATGGGGGGACAGAGCCCCTGCAAACACACCCCCGCTTCCAAAACCTGCTTTTATTTACATTTCAAGTCAAATCACATGCAAACTCTTGTTTGTTTGTTTGTTTTTTTTTTCTTTCCTGGTTTTTCCTTAAGAAGAGTGTGATTAGCAAAAAAGACGCATTATTAGAATTTTCAAATAGCAATTAAATATACAAAAATAGAGCTTACAAAAAAACCAAACAAACAGAGGAAAAAAAACAAAACCAAAACCAGCGAATGTTTTAAAAAATATTCTGCTGCAGAATTTGTAGTGTACAAACACGTCTATGAGGCTCCACGCTCCATAAACAGTCCCGGGTTTTTTGGGAGGGGGGACGGCACCAGGAGCCCCCCCAGCCCTGCCCCCGGGAAAGCCGCTGCCGTGTAATACTGACACCCCCCTCCCCCAAACCCCGGGAATGCGACTGGTGAGGATGGCAGGGGACACCCAAAACTTGTGGTCGGAGAGGGGAGGGGGTGGCCCAGCTCCCCGCCAGGCGCCGATGGGGGTTTGGGGTGTTTTGGCAAGGGAAACCGCTGCCCAGAGACCCCTGGGGCCAGGCTGGAAGCGATGGGATGATCCCAAAGGCCGGGATTTCTGCCTGCCCCCCACACCACGGCTCTCACTGCTGCTGAGGCCAGCACGGTGCCCCTTCCAGGGACTCCAGGCCCCTGAGGTAGCCGAGGAGGACGGGCAGCCACCCCCGAGAGGGTGAGGGGGGAAAATCCACACCCGGGAGACCCCACACAGCCACCACCCGCTGCTCCCGGGGGTGACACCAAGTGCCGAGGGGACACCCAACCGCAGCACGACTCCGGGGGCGAGACCCCATTTCCTGGTGGGAATCGCAAAGGCAAAGGAACCGAAGGCGAAGAGAAGGGAGCAGGAACCGGCCGCGATGCTCCGGGGTCCGCCCCGCGTTTGGGGAAGGAGCAGGAGGTGCCGGAGCTCGGGGGCCGCCGCGGTGTCCCCGGAGGTCGCTGGGTGCCACCGCGCCGCTTCCCGGCGGCCGCGGCGCTGGAGAAGGGAGGTGCTGGAAGAAGGATGTCGTGCCGAGGACGCCGAGTCCCCTCCTGGCCCTGGCGGAGGATCCGAGCCCAGGCTTCATCCCGGCAGGATTTGGGGCTGCTCAGCTGCGGCCGAAGTGCTTTGGTTGTGTCCGAGCGCCGCGGGCGGGCGCGGGCCGGGCCCGGCCCGGGAGGGACTATACGATGTTCTGCGAGCCGGGCAGCGGCCCCTGCGGCGGGCCCGGGTCCGGCTTCCCGTGCAGCTGCGCCAGCTGCAGCACCGGCATGTTACACAGGGGACACACCTTCCGCACCTCCAGCCACTTGATGAGGCACCTGCGCACACGGGGAACACGGGGCGTCAGTGGGGACACACCTGACATCGGTGGGGACACACCTGACATCACTGAGGACACACCTGACATTGGGTACAGACACACCTGACAACAATGGGGACACCTGACATTGGGTACGGACATACCTGACATCACTGGGGACACCTGACAACAATGGGGACGTCTGACATCACTGGGGACACACCTGACATTGGGTACGGACACACCTGACATCACTGGGGACACCTGACATCACTGGGGACACACCTGACAT
>VWZT01004390.1:1686-28673 GCA_013397055.1 Pachycephala philippinensis | reverse complement strand
TAGTAGAATATTATTAAGTACTAGCATATAGAATATTATCATTGTTGTTATTATTATTATTAAACATAAATTTTAGTGGTTTTGCTTTATACAAACCACACCTATATAAAATATATAGATTTACATTTTTCCTGGAATTATAGACAGAGTTGGAAGGGATCCATGAGGATCACCAAGGCCAGCTCCTGACTCTGCACGGGGCACCCTGCAAGTTAAACCCCAGATCCCCAAACTGCGAATCAGTTTTCCAGCTCCCATCCTCTGCTGCTCCACATGCTCCAATTCATCCAAAAGGGGCTTTTCCTGCCACCCCCGCCCCGGAATGGGGGTGGGAAGAGCCCCAGCCCCCTGCCCTGCCCACACTTACTTCCTGTGGAAGGCATGTTTGCAGGGACAGATCCCCAGCTCGTCCTTGGGCTTGAACTCCTCCAGGCACACGGCGCAGATCTGCAAGGTGAGGGATGCACAGGGATTGTCAGCAGCCAGGACACAGCATTTGCACGTAAAAACTACACAGATGGCCAAAATCATGGAATCGTGGCATGGTTTGGGTGGGAAGGGACCTTAAAGATCATCCAGTTCCATCCCTTTCATGGGCAGGGACACCTTCCACTAGCCCAGGATGCTCCAAGCCCCATCCAGCCTGGCCTTGGACATTTCCAGGGATCCAGGGGCAGCCACAGCTTCTCTGGGCACCCTGTGCCAGGGCCTCCCCACCCTCACAGGGGTGAAATCCCCCCTAAAGCCTTCCCAAATTTCACTGGCTGAGCTTTGGAATCGCAGGCTGAGGCTCAGGTCTCCCTTTCCTGGTGGAAGGGACCATGGAGCCTCCACAGAACAGCCCCAAAGCTGGGATGTCTTTGAGGTTTTAGGGTGCAGGGGGATGGATCCAGGCTGCTGCTTGGTCCCTGGGACTGAGCTCCATCCACAGGGACACCTCTGGGAAGAGGAAAAGGCAATGAGCTGTTGCCATCCCTATCCCAGGGCTGGGAAAGCTGGTGGCTGTTTTCCCAGCAGGCAACAAACTTGGCCAAAACCTCCTTCCCCCTCGCAGCCAATTCCTCCTGACTCATTTTGGATATCCCAGGGGATTTTGGATATTCCTGGGTGGTTTTCCCAGCCTCCCTGGCCTGGGATCTCTGTCAGTGCACCAGGGCCAGGTGCAGCTGTTGGGGTCATTCCCTGAGGAACACACACACATCCCGAGCTCCCCCAGGGCCTGGGAGAGGCGGAATGATGGAAAAAGGGGAAAACCAGACCCAGAGAGAGGGAGGGAAGAGCTGGGCGGGAGCTTTCCCTCCGCAGGGCTCCGGGCAGCCGCCCTGTCACGTTGGAAAATTCCCACCCCGTCCTCTGCTTTCCAGCAACACTGACTGCAAATGCCAAAATACAAATGCCCAAAATGGGATATTTTTGAGCTGAATCCTTCCAGGCTTTCCCAAATCCCAGGGAAGAGATTGAACTGCTCCATCCCCTTCCCTGCAGAGCCCTCGTCCTCCCCAAAAGCTGGGAGAGCTGCAGAGAGCTGGGAACAGAGCTGGAGGAGGAGGAGGGCCGAGCGTTATCGAGGCCATTCCCGGCTCTGGCACATTCCCAAATCCCTCCTCCAACCCATTTCTCACCCCAGGAAGTGCTTTGAAGCCTGTGTGCTGACAAAAACCCCACTGCAGGTCGATTTAATGGGAGTGGATCAGAAAGAGGGGCCTGCAGCAGGGACTGCCTGGAACCCTTGGGATTTACCCTGTGGCTGTGGGGAGCAGAGGGTGAGGATAAAACGTGGGATGGGCTCTGCTCAGGGGATTAAAATAAAATAAATAGTGGCTTATAAACAACTGGAGCTGGTAGTGAGCAGATGAGCAGCCTCGTGCCCGGATGTGGGTGGGCATTTTTGTTGTGTCTAGGGGAAAAAATAAATCCAGGCCGTGCCTGATGTGGGATTCGAGCAGATTCCTGCTCAAACTCAGCAGGAGAAATGGGCTGTGAGCAGGAATCCTCAGCCCCAAAAAGCCGAGAAGGCCATGGAGAAAAACGGAGGTGTTTCACCCTCAGGGGGCGGGGAGGGAGGAGGGGATCAGCCTCTTCCAGGAGCCGGCGGAGCGTGTTTATCCTGGATTTCAGTTTTCCCTGCCCACAGCTGTGCTGGATATTGTCACGCCCCGACAGTGGCGGGGCCAGAGGGGACGTCCCTGCCCAGGGACAGTGTTTATACAAGGCCCAGCCTGCCTTGGCCTCCCCTTATCCACAGCTTCTTATCAGCGTGATAAGAAGAACACAATAAATAACAATAACGATGCAGGAAAACCCGAGGGGAGCCAGGAGGAGGGAAAGGGTTTAATCCAGACTTTTGTAAAGGAGCTTTCCCCATTTCCAAAGCACAGCTGGCTGCATGCTCTGCTCCCAGTGGAGTTAAATTTGAGGATTTTCCCCCTCCCCAGGGTGAAGAAGAGGAGGGAGAGGGAATTTTTGTCACCCCAAGACGTGCTCACCTCATGGAGGTTCAGCTCCTTCACCTTCTCCTTGAGTATGACCTGCAAGGCAAAGAGCTGGGGTCAGGACAGAGCCTCTGCCATGAGCATTCCCAGGAAAAATCTCCACAAAGGGATCCCATTGAGTGTCCCACTAGAACTGGAAACCCCCCAGCAGAACTGGAAACCCCCAGTAAACCCAGTACAGCCAGGGAGCACGAGGGGCCCTCACCCCTGTGCAGGGACAGGAGGAAGGGAGTGCTAGGACAGATAAAACCACAAGGACCAAATCCACGAGGTTTCCTCCCAAATTTAACCCTCCTGGGCTACTACACTCTTTTTTACCACTTCATTTTCCCTCCATCCAAGCTGAACACCTGGAGAGGGCTATAAATCCAGGATAACCGTGTGTCATCACCCCAACTCCACCCACCTTCCTGCTCGGATCAAGGGATCAGAGGCAGAAAATCCCACAAACCCTGGAGAAAACAGGAGGTGGAAGCAGCAGCCTGACACCCACCTCTGGGCCGTGTTTATTTTAACTGGTGAGTGCGGATGGGTGCAGGGAAGAGCTGGGCTTGCCATGGAGCTGCTCCCTGGAAAAGCCCTTTGGCTGCAGGGGGTTTGGAGCAGCTGGGTCCAACCCTGGGAGCAGATCCAGACCCCACAAAATATAATTTGGTGGCTGGGGAAGTGATGGCACCACTGCTCTGCAGTGGGTGAGGGCTGGAGAGGTTGGGGTGCTCCAGAGGTGATGTTCCCACTGCTCAGGACTTCAATGGAAAATCCAGAGACCTGGGGATGAGTGGGTGAGGGATGGTCCCAGGGGGCTCAGCTGATAGGGTTCAATTAAATCAGCAGGGACAGACTGGCCTGGGTGTTACACTGCCCTTTGAGGGCCAGAAACCTCCCAAAGAGAGGAACAGCACAAGGAAAACTGATGGATTTGGCACCAGGGAGAAGGGAAAAAAAAGTTAGAGGATCATCTCACCTGTTTGTAGGCGTAAAGCTCTTTGTGTGCCTGATGCCTGAGCCTGCAATGAAACCAGGGAGAAACGTGAGGTCAGGCAAAAACATCGGGATTATTGTAATACCTCAAACATTCCACTTCCCTCCTTTTCCAGATTTAACATGTTGTATTTTAAATACTTTATTTCAGAAGTGAGAATGGCCCCAGCAAACGACACGTTTAGGCAACACCCAGCTTTCCCTGTCGCTGGGAAGGAAACGGCTCCATCCCAAAGCACACAACTCCTCCCTCATCCCTCTTTTGATCTCCCTGATTTTCTAAGCAGACATCACCCACGTGGTTAAGACCAGAAAAAGCAGGTGAGGAAATCACAATCTGCCATAAATCCCCTCAGATTCCAACCACTTCTGCTGGCAACAATTCCAAGAGTGGATGTGGCACTGTTTTCCAAGCGATGGGGATTCAGACCTGAGGAAAGCCCTGCTCCTACTCCAGCAGGGACAGGAAGGAGATTCCCTGCCCAGAGGTTTCCCACCAAAGCCCCCATGGCACTGCTTGGGTGACACTGGGTTCCTCAGACTCGGCTTTATCCTCAATTCTAAGATCAATCAAACAACATCCACTCCTGGAGCAAACTGAGGGATGGAGAGGAACGGGATGAACCTGTTCCAGGGAACACTTGCTGCAGTGGGAAGTCCAGCAGGAATTTTAGGTCACAAGCAAAGGGCTGGTTCCATCCCCTCCCTCTCCAGTCTCCCCTCTCCTCTCTCAGAGCCAGCAGTGTGCTCCACAGGCATCTGCTGGCTGGAGAAACCCATTATGCTCCTAAAATAAATACATTTAAAATTAAATAACTCATATTGCCTCTCACTACCAGACATGGCATTTAATAAAGTGCTTGGAGAACTCAGGAGGGAAGTCCCCAGGGCTGAAGAGCTGGCCAAGGGCTTTCAATACGGAGTCAATGTGTGGCTGCAGGGCTTGGAGAGCTGTAGGAATATTTTCCCCAGCCAGCCCTGAGTGTGATTTCAGATGGGAAACCCCCTTGCCTGGAATTTCTCTTCTCCAAAAATATTCTGAGGGCTGTCTGAAATCCCTGGGTGTTTCAACCTGAACTCGTGGGGGTTTTCCAATCCTGCCACGCTGCAGTGGGGGAGTTATAAAAATGGGATGGGAAAGTATTTCCTTATGTCTGACACCCTCCCCCAAAATGCTGTGGGCTTTAGAAGTTGAGGGATGGGTAAAAATGCACTTTAATGCTGCAGGGAGAGATGGAAAAAGTTGGCTCCCGAGTCCCAAATTTCTCAGGGAGCCATCCCTCCTGCTCCAACAATGCTGCCTGGCAGGAACCTGCCTGTGAACCACGGAAAACACTGCGGCAGGCAGGGAGGAGAGGAGGAGGAGGACAAGAAGGAGGAGGAGACTGGGGTCTCATCCCTCTGGCAGTGACCCTGAGCAGAAACATGAGCAGAAGATGCAGGAACAATAGAGAAAACAGGATGAAACCGGCCCAATCCGCAGGGATCCGGTGGCTGGGAAGGCGGTTATGAAACACAGATGGGGAGAGAAGCGAGGCGTGCGGCTGGAGACCACAGACAAGGGAAAACTCGCCCGGAATGGGAAGCAGCATCCATCTGTGTGGAGCACTGAGTGGCCACCAAGGGTTTGGCCTTCCTGAGCCAAATCCACTGGAGCACCTTGGAGCAGCGGTGGGGAAGGAGCGACCACCTGGATCCATGCTGTAAGTGCAGATATACCACACCCCGGGCTGGTGCTGAGCCAGACAGGGAGATTTTCCCAAAAAACCCCTCCCTGGAGGTTCTGGGGAGCAGCACGAGCACAGCTGGTGCCGAAGCGTGCGAGCTCAGCCTGCTCCTCCTCGCCTCCCTCTCCCTGAGCCAGGATCCTGGGCCAGATGGATCCTGGTGGGGCCTGGTGCAGCTGTCGTGAGGAGACCCCGGATCCTGGCAGGCGCTATTCCCGGTCGGAGCTGGCTCCATCCATCTCGTGTCAAGTGCTGCGACTCCCAGGGAATTCCTGGCCGATGTCTGACCGAGATAAGGGACCACACAGCGCCTGGCTGCTGATCCTGTGTGCTGTCACCCTCCCTGAAGGAACAAGCCCGTCTCCTGGGCTTTGGGATCTCTTCCCGCAGGAGTGGGAGCACCCTGCTTCTCTGGGTGACTGAATCACCTACAGCAAGTGAACGACTATGAGAATAAAATGCAGAGGAAAATTCTTTTGCAGCTTTACCTCCAAGATCTGCTTATTTCATGCTTTATGGTAGAAGGAGTAGAAGGGTTCTGGGCACTGGCTTTTTATCCCACCACTGTCACTGGCCCCAGCTCAGCCAGGCTCCTTGGGCTCCTCATGGAATCATAGAATCGTCTGGGTTGGAAAAGCTCTCTAAGATCCTCCAGTCCAACCATTCCCCCAGCACTGCCAAGGCCACCACTGACCCATGTCCCCAAGTCCACATGGCTTTTAAATCCCCCCAGGGACGGGGACTCCAACACTGCCTTGGGCAGCCTGTTCCAATGCCTCATCATCATTTGGGTGAAGAAATTTTCCCTCATATCCAATCTAAACCTCCCCTGGCACAGCTTGAGGCCGTTCCCTCTCCTCCTGTCCCTGTTCCCTGGGAGCAGAGCCCGACCCCCCCCGGCTGCCCCCTCCTGTCAGGGAGTTGTGCAGAGCCACAAGGTCCCCCCTGATTCCCCTTTTCTCCAGGCTGAGCCCCTTTCCCAGCTCCCTCAGCTGCTCCTGGTGCTCCAGACCCTTCCCCAGCTCCATTTCCTTCTCTGGACACAAAACCCAACCACTGCATTGGATCCTGGCAGGTCTGAATGCAGAAGGTAAAAGCCCCATAAAAACAAGAGGCTGTTTAGGGGCTGTGTACCCTGAGCCTCCCAGAGACTTTGAGCCCTGGATGATCCATAGAAAAGCATGGAGAGAGGATGCTGCAGCCTTCACCCAGAGCGAGGGTGGCATTGCTCAGCTCAGCATCCTTCTGGACTGGGTTTTATGGGACCGAAGGCAACACGAGTTTATCACTTTCATTAATTCACCAGAGATCAGACACAACCAGCTCCCCGCAAAATTTCATTTCCTTGTTCTTCCTTTCTTATCTGTAATTTTGCCAAGCAGAGAACACTGCCTTGAGGGACCTGAGCTCTGACCTGAGTGGTTTGCAGCAGCAGAAGAGCTCGAGGTTCACCTGAACAGTGCGCAGGCAATGATGATTTTTGTTGTGAAATTCCTACTGGACTCTGTTTTGAGCCAATCCAATTAAAAATGTCACTTTTCCTCCACTTGGAGCGGGCAGCACAGCCTGTATTGACACAGCTGCAAAGCACAGCCCGTGTTCTCTCCTTCCCCAGCACATCTTTTATTTAATGCCATCAGCTCTGTGATTTGGGGTGAATACACCTGATATTGGCTCTTCCACGCTCCGGATGCCTCCCCAGCTGGGGATGTGGGGAGAGCTGCAGGGGATGCTCTGATCCAGAGCATGAGATGCGAACCAGGGCCTGAGGGTGGTGTCATGAGCCTTGCTTGGTGTTTGCCAAATATTTGCAGAAGTTATGGGAAAGGAGGGAGAGGATGGGCTGTGTTGATGCTGCACCTATGGCAAGGCCAGGAGCTGCTGTTACCTGCAGAGAACCCCCACGGATGGACGCAGAGCCCTGGAGCTCTAGAGGCACCATCCTGTCCTTCTGTTGGTCTCTCTGCCCTTGCAGGTGGGTTGTCCTCATCCTGTTGTCCACCTACAATGCTTCCCAAACCCCACCAAAGCTCAGGCTTTTATATCCCAGATGAGCAGTGGTTACACAGCAGCTTCCGTGGAGGCGGACGCTCCGGGGACCCTGGCACAGCTCAAACCCATGGCACGGCAAAACCCTCCCCAACGGGGGCTGCAGGATCCTGTTTTGGTTCTGTTCTGCCAATAAAAGAGCTGAGGGAGGAGGGCTGAAGAGCCATTTGTAGAGTCTCTCTAGGGTTTTGGGCTATAAAAGGATCACTGGATGACCTAATCCAAGTCCCCATCTATCATGGGTTGCTAAATAGCACCTCGGGAACAGGAGCCAAAACGTCTCGTCCAGAAAGGTCCTCGGTCTTGATTTAAAGACGTGAGGAGACCGAGGACTTGCCACTTCCTTGCTGGCTTCTCTCACCGGTTACTCACCCTCTCTCCCTTACAACACGCCTCCAGCTTCTAAATTTAAAGATTTTCTGGCTTGACCTTCCAGACATTACTCCTTGTTATTCCTTCTTTGGGGCATAACACACCCAGCGAGTGCCCAGGAAAATACTCTCCGAGTCCACAAACACCTCTTCAATTTTCTAAGTGAGCCATATAGACACGAGCTCCACCTGAGCAAAACAAGTCCTTGAGCTTTCTGAACACCTCTGATCTATTTGTTTTGCATCCCCTCCCACTGGTGTCCCAGACTGGGATGGACTGATGTGTTGCACCTTCAAACACTCTTTTCTTGTGCATAATTGTGGGGGGAAAAAAATTAAGATATGATGCCCAAGCAGCCCAAATCACCCCTAGGTAAACCTGGATTTGGGCTCGGGCTCATCTGCATGTTTTATGAGGTTTTGCTTCATACAGAACTGAAAATGGGTGGAAATTATCAAGTATTTAGAAGGTTGACATGGAAATCTCACTTCCCTGGTCTACAAGAGCAGGATAAAATATTTTTAACACCCTCTGGATAGATAATCTGGTGGGACTGGCTGCTGTGGTGCAAGGAGAGACTGGGTACCTGTTTTACAGGAACACAGGGAGGGGATGTGATGGATGCACAGCTTGCAGGGAGCTGGGGCCAGCTGAAAAGACAGAGGGGAAGGAAAGGGGATGGAAAAGCTGGAGAGGAGAGCTCTGGGCATGCAGAATTTTGGCTGCCACTGCTGGCAGAGTGATGACCTCTGCTCCCAGGCACAGGCTGAAACACAGCCAGCCCCCCATCTCAGGTTATCAGCACAACTCATCTCCATCAGCACCTCAATTCCCAGGCACTGCATTTTCCCCCCACTTGCCTCATTCTCCCTCCATGAGGAAGAGTTTCTCCTCTCAATTAGCAGCCCAACAATCTCCCCAATGGCCCATAAAATAATTAAAACAAGCCCCAAACTGGAACAACCTTTAACCCTCCCATCCTGCTCCCCCGTTGCTCAGATTAACACATCAACTCTGCATCATTAATCTCCAAACTGTGCTGTTGAAGGAGCAATTTGTGTTCAATAACCAACGGAGCAGGTATTAAACATTCCTTAGGCACGCAGGGCACGAGTTACTCATTACAGAGGGAAGTGTGTTGAAACATTAAGCAGAAAGCAGTGACCATAAAGCATCCCTTTCCAGGCTTTTTGAGAAGCTGACCACAATTCCATGCCTGTTTCAGCAATATGTGTATCTCCTGGTTTTAGGTGGATAACGTGACTGCTTTCTGGGACGTCAGGTTGACATAAGATGTGTCAAAGGAAGATAAGGTGCTGCCAGCATCTTTTTGGGATGGAGGGATCAGTGATGGGCCTGGAAGCAGGGAAGCTCTTGGGGAACATTCCCTTACAACATTCCCTTACCTGATCAAGTAGCAACAGAAGAGCAAACTGAGGATGAAGACGAAGATGGCCGTGCCGAAAACCACGATGTATATGTTGAGAGGAAGGTTCTGGAACCCGATGTTCGGCATCCTGAAACTGTAATGCTGGAAGTCCGAGCTCATGGGTAGGCTGTGGAGACAGGGAGAAAACACAGGGATGTGACATTCCTTAGGGATGCACTTTGCAGACCAGTGGTCCCTCCAAAGGGAGGTGGAGGGGGCTGGAGATGACTTCTCACTCATTCCCCCCTCCTTGCCCAAAACCAAGTTCCCATCTTGGTAACCCTGAAAACAAAGCAAGGCTGGATCAGCTGGGGCCGGGATTTTCCTTCTCCCACTGGGAGCTTCTCCTCCAGATCTTCTCCTTTCACACATCGTCCTTCAGGTTAAAAGCTGGGTGAGATGGATGGTGGGAATTGCATCCAAGCAGCCCCAGCTGCAGCCAGCGTCCCTCAAACCCCACAGTAACTGGGTAAAAGTACTGAAAGCAGCCAGAAAGCCTTGGAAAAAGGAAGGTTTATCTTCCCTTCCCCTCCAATAGTTTTTAAGATTGACTCCTCATTCCACAGAAATGCCTCCAAAACCATCAAGCACGTACAGGGTGGCATGGGTCCACTTGCTCCCAGTGCAGCCTCAGGAAAAGGGACAGGACAAGGACATTCACAGCAGTGCCGGCGAGAGAAATTATGGGGAGACTCTGGACTCTGTAAAAGAGGCTTTGTTTGTTTTTCCCATCTGAGACGCAGGTTTGGTGGTTTAAGAGCACTTCTGCAGGTTTCAGCTTTCCTCCTCAGCACAGCCCCAGGCTGCTTCCCCCCAGGAAAGCCCCGAGGCACCAGCGAGCGGTGGCCAAGAGGAAGAGGCAGCAATTTTGGCTGTCAGGTCCCACGTCTGGGACGCGTGACCAAAACCTCCCTCCCCTCGGAGAGCCCCAATTAAACCCCGAGCAGCTGCTTGGGATAACGACTTCAGCGAATCGCCTCCCCCAGGATTTTAATTGCACTTAATTTATTATCTCTTATCTTCCTATCATTCTCTGAACGGTTCACCCTCGGATGATCACGACCGTTGCTGGCCAGGCATAAAATTCCCCTACCCCCAGCTTAGAAAAGGAAGTCAAAAATACACCTTGTTTTCCCTTCTGCCCACGGGAGAGCAGCGTGCGATGAAGTTTTACAAGCAAGGAAAGTACCTGCAGCCTGAGCCCTGTTTCCCAAACAAAATCACCGAGGGATAACAAAACCCTCCCCTGGAGCGGGGAGTTTTCCACGGCGCAGTAATTGCACAGCTCCTCACTTTGCACTGGGTGGGAAGACGGTGGGGAAACCGTGGGATCTGAACCCACACGTGCCAGGGAGCGATGCTCCAAAATCCAAGCGTCCTCTGAGTGCCCCTCCAAGCAGCATCCTCACTCCTCAATCTCCTTTCCCCCCTTGAGGCCCCTTTTTTGCCGAACCCTGTGGACTTTCCTCTGACTTCGCACCAGGAGCAGACTCACCTCTCATCCCAGCTGCCTCCCCGGGACTATCCCCTCGCTGAAGGCAACATCCCTGCCAGCACCAAGCACCCGCCCGGGAGCCTCCTTGCTCCGGCTGCTTTCAGTTTCCTCAGCTCACTGGAAGTTTCGAGGCGATTTCTGGTAAAGCCTGGATTTGATTAAAGCCTCCAGAGACCAACACGCATGTTCAGAACCTCTCCCGGCCAACGTGGAAATGCTACAAGAGCTCGGGGAGCCGGCACATCCCCCTGCCAGCGCTGGTGGGGATGGGATTTTATAGCCCAGCAACCACCCGGCAGCTCACGCTCCTCCACCGACGCCTGTTCCGCTCAGCTGAGCTGGTTTGCTTTGCAAATAAATTAAAAAAAGCCCAATCCAGCCCCCAAACCTTTGTTCCCAGCTCCGGCGGAGTTAATGCGCAGCTCGGCGTCGCAGGGCTGGGTTTGGGTTTCAGTCCCACACCGATTGCTGGGTCAAAGGGATTTGGGACGGTTCAGAGGCTCCCCTGGCCACAGCTCGTGGCAGGAGGATGTGGCAGGAGGATGTTTCAGCTGGAGGAGGAGGCTGCCCCACCTCGCCCTTGGGCTGGTGCTGATAATCACTGCCTTTGGCCAAGGTTGGCTGCTTTCAGCTCCTCAACTGCTGAGAGAAACGTCCTCTGTCCGGGAAAGGTCCAGGTGACTTTTTGTAAGGAAGGAGAGACAAGTCTTGGAAGAGAGGCAACAAAACCAACCAGCACTGGACTGTTACTTTTTTTTCTTTTCCAGCTCTTTTAACTTGTGGTGCTCTTCTCAGCAATCCCACCAGGAGATTCCGTGGCATAGACAGCGGGTAAGGAACATCCAGGCTGAATTTGGGGCAGCAAATCCCATCAAGCCAGAAAAATTCCTCGTGGTCGTATGAAGCTGAGCTGTGCCACTCTTGCACCAGTCCCCACATCCACGAACACAGCCAGAAACCATCACAGCCCTCAGCAAATAAACAGTCAGCAGAAACAGCTCAGACCAACCCCCAGCATCTCACTCTCCTGTTCCCATGGAACCATTTCCCTAATATTTTGCCCCAAAACAGCATCATGAACACAGCCATGACCTACCTGCCGGCCATATCGTGGGGGCTCAGCTTCCTGGGGACAACCTTTCGGTCCCCTGTGGTGCAAATTCAGGGAGTCCCACACCAGATTCATCCAACCCCCGTGTGAAATAACCTTCTCCACATCAGAGCTGCCCTGCTCCTCCCTCCCTCCTGCTGCAACAGCTGAGAAACGTTACAGCAAAAAACACGGAGGTTAAAGGGGAAAAATCAGTTAGTCTGCCCAGGATCCAGGAAACTGTTAACTTTAAAAGACTCCAGTGAAATCTGATGATTTCAAGCAGCCAAGCTTTGGGGTTGGTTTTTTTTTTAAGGGGAGTGGGGGGGAGGAACTGTATTTTAATCTGCTTCAGATTTGCAAGGGCGCAGCCAAAAGAAATAAAAAAGGAGCCATAAAGAAGGATGAAAAGTTTCTGGTGCAGAACAAAAGCCTCCCTGTTGCTCCCTCCGTGGTCAAGGCATCTTCAGAGCAGGGAGATGATGCTTGTGGGGCAACCATGGCCCCCAGCAGGTCCCTGAAGCCTCTGGGATGGGGGACACAGGCTGCACGTAGAGAAAGGGGCACTGTCACAGGGTGCCCAGAGAAGCTGTGGCTGTCCCACCCCTGGAAGTGTTCAGGACCAGCTTGGATGGGGCTTGAAGCAACCCGGGATAGTGGAAGGTGTCCCTGTCAATGGTAGGGGGTTGGAACTGGATGGTCTTTAAGGTCCCTTCCAACCCAAACCATTCCATGATTCTATAATTCCCTGATTCTGTGAAAAATAACAAGGAACAACGACGTCCTGGGATGCAGAGAGCCACAAATGCAGAACAACCTGAGCTCCACACCTCCTTCCTTACACCCTCCAATGACTCAGCCACGTGGGGCCAAGCACATCGACATTTCTCCAAGGAGGACAAAACCCAGCTTTAATTAAAAGCCAAGTGCTGGTTAATGGCCCATCGAGCAGCCAGGAAGGGAGTGTTACAGGTCAGCCTGAGCTCGGCGTCGCCGCCGCGCTTTGATTACACGCGAAAGGCAAACCTCGCGCAGCCACCTCCCCAAATTAATCACCATTAGAGCCACAGCCAGCACTTAATGCACAGGGCCAACCTCGTACCCAGAGCGTTCACAAGGATTAATAAAGGAGGCAATTATCTTCTCAAAGGTAGAGAAACCGAGGCAGGGAGGAGGAGGGGAGCAAGGCAGAGCTGTGGTCCCTGAAGCCAGGGGGTGACACCAGAGATGCCACTTTAAGTGATGCCACGGGCTGAAAGTTGCAGATTTTTGCTTTCCTGCTGCTTTGCCACACGGATTTGAACTGTGTGCTCCTTCTTGGGGTTTTACTTATTAAAAGGAGCTGCCTGTTCTTTTTTTTTAAAAAAAAAAAAATTTTTATTTATTTATAACATCAGTGCATAAAGGGGCCATGCAAGTGCTGTGCATCATCAGACCTAAATACAGCCCACATGCTGGGCAGAGGGGTGGCTTCTGCCTCTGCTGTTGTAAATAAACTCCTGTTTTTAGAGGGATTTACTTGATGTTTTCAAGACAAACAACTTTCTCCACAGAGGTTCAAAGCAAACTCAGACTGAATGTCCTCAGCCATTAACTGGGGAAACTGGATGGAGCTGGTGGTCCGAGCATCCCATCGGCCAGGCTGGCAAAGCCAACCCATCTCCAGGAAACATGGAGCTTCAAATACCCAGCGGAGCCAGACACAGGCAGGCCTGAAATCACGAATCTCAGGGAAAAGTGAATGCTAAGCCATGGCCAAACTCCAAGCTGAAATATTTTATCGATGGGAAAGGTTTCAAGCGGGCGTGAACGGCGTCTCGAGTTTCAAAGGCGTTTCGCAACGTGTTTGAGACAGGTTTAACCAAAAGCGTTATTAACTCGGTTGAAAGTTAAACTGGGAGCAGCTGACAAGACCTTTCTGAAACAGCCCAAGTTGTGTTGCAAAGCAGGGTATTCTTCCATGGAATGATTCTACAACAGGAAGGTTATGTAATGGCTACGACTAACGGGATAATATTTAAAAGAAAAGATTCTTCCAGGTGTTAAGAAGCAGCAGCCAGAGATGCCCGTGTTTAACTTGCAGGCAAAAAAATCCCCCTCGTGGACCCCAAAAGCAAAGAGAAGCCCTGACCTCAAGCAGCTGGAAGGAATTTCCTTCAGCTCTGTCTCTGGAGCTGGTCCAGCGCCAGGATCCGCAGCGTGGCAATGGGAAAATCACAGGCAGCTGCAGAACCAACCCCAAACCGGCATCGCCGTCGCCACAGAGATGCCACGCGGCTGCATCACCTTTGCCTGGCGAGGAGAGGGGGGAAAACAGTGCTGCTCCAGCCAGGAGTGATGGCTTTTGCTGTCCAAAACCAGGGAACAACAGGATTGAGCACAGGGGGAAAACAAAAACTCTTGGCATGATGCAATTTTACAGAGCTACGACGCTACCATGGGGATGCCGCATTCAGCGCCAGCTCTGAGCGTCCAACCTGGCCCAGATCCTTCACTCCACAAACCTGGCAGGCAATGGAGGAGCGTGAGGGATGGTGCAAGGCTTGGCAGGGTTATTGATTAGTGGGATTAATGTCCTGGGAAGAGGGAGCATCCCAACAGGTCCCTCACACCACAGGCAGAGTTGTACCAGGATCCAGCAGAGCTTGGCCGGGGTGATGTGGCACCATCACAGCAACAGAAAGAACTTTTGGGTGTCAAACAGAACAAAAACCCGTTTGTTTCCCCCATTTTGGCTGCATGTGGGCTTGGGGGTGGTGGTGGGTTTTTGTTGTGTGCCTGGACAACCAAGGAACCAAACTGACCTCCAAGCACGAAGCACTTCGGACCTTTGATCCCTCCTCCCTGAGAGCGGATCCGATGCTTTTTTTGAACTGGAATCAGGAAATTTCCTGGCTGTGTTCCCCAGCTGGCTGACACCAAACACAAAACCTTAACCCTCTCCACTGCCTCTGGGCAGGGGACACAGAAAGTGATGTGACAACACGACAAAGCAGTTGTTAAAAAATAGGAAAGTCTGAGGAATGCAACGTCCGGCAGCACAACTGTACCACTGTAATTTCCAGGAAGTCCTTCTGATTCCAGACAGTTTAAGACACAATTAATCCCAGAACCTTAAAACTGAAGAGAACCTTTAAGTGGGAAAATGTTTTTGCTGCCACTGGCAGAGAAACATGCAGAAATGGGTCAGCTGCAGCTCCCATCACCCACTGTAAAGTCAAGTTCTTTCTCTCAGCGCTGTTGGAAAAGCAAACCAGAGGTTTGCTCAGGGCTGATTTTGCAAGTTCCAGGAAAACAGGCAAAAATAAACAGAGAAAAAAATAAAATCAATAGAGCTTTTTAATACAGTCTGGAGGAGGGGGAAGCAGAGTTTGGAGGAGAGCCCTGCTTGAGCTCCCATCAGGAATGAGAGCTGGGAATCACTTCCCAGGAGGGTCTGAAGCCAAGCTGGCAGCTCGTCTCTCGGGAAGGCTCACACGAGCTGCCCAAGGACAGCTCAACCCGCTGCTCGGAGATGAAATAACACTTGAGGAATTTTTCCCCTTTGGCCTTGGGGATTTGTAATTATTTCCCCCCCCCCCTTTCCTGGCATGCAGCTCCAACGTCACGACCTGGTGAGCTCACTCTTCCTCCCAAAAGAGTGGTGGGAAAGGATGTGCTGCTGCCTCCTCCTGCCCCCAGCCCTGTTCATATTCGTGAGGTGAAAGGAGAAGGCAGGAGCCACCACTTCCCTTTATGGGCTGATGGTGGTGGGACACACGTTATTGAATTTGGGTGTATTTTAGCCCAAAAAGAGCAGTGAGAGCACAGACAAGTGGGAATAATCTCCCACCTTCATTTGTGGTTGCTTTTCCTTGTTTTCAGTTTTCCCCAAGGAACCTGTTCCTTGGGGAAAGCAAATTGGAAACTCCATGAGAAACACTCAGCCTACGCAGCTGAAGGGTCAGAGCAGAGAAATTGGTGTTAAACACTCCAGGGAATTTGAAAATTCCTGGGTGATGACACAGAACTGTGGGAAGCAATGGGGACTCCCAAAATATCACATCTGGAAGAAAAAAATCCCACTCTGATCAAGTAATCTCCAGGCTGAACCAAAACCAACCACTTTCCATGGGACCAAAGAGCAACTTGCCCTCTCCACCCTTATATTGAGAAGCAGATGGATTAAACAACTTCCCAAAACCCTTTTTTCCCCCATTTCCTAAGCTCCTTTAATGAGGGAAAAAAATAATAAAGTGCAACACACATGGATCAATAATCCTACAAAATCCTGCTGGAGACAAGCACTCTGGACCAGTGATGGGATCACAGCTGCCAGCAGCCGTCCTATAAAGGCAGTTGGAGGAGCCAAGCACAATTGGGGAACAGGAAGGCAGAATGCTCTCATTTACACTAAATAAGGTTGCTAGGTTATGGATTTTTGGGAGGGGGGGCATAATTTAAAAGGGGATCCAGATGGCTGTAAAGCCTTGTGGTGGAAAAGCAGCATGAGGCCAGAGAGGGAAGAATTCCTCTTTATGCTGCTGCTGTCGGCTCCCAGATCCTGGATTTCAGTCCTCAGGAACGCTCTCTGCAGACCCTTTTAATTGCACCATTTATATTTGAGGTAAAAATTAAGAAGAAGAGGTAGCTGGATGGAGAAGAGTGAAAAAGCTTGTGGCTGGATACTGGGAAAAACGTCACTAAACAAATCCCACGGAGCAGCCGTTCCCTTCCCCCAAGCCCACTTTGATCCAGCCAGGTTTGTGTTTTACAATCCTGACAGCCTGAAAAAGGCTTTGGGAAAACCCAGACAATCCCAAACCCCAGCCTGCTGGGAATTCACACCAATGCCACGTCACCGCCGTTTCCAATTTTTCCTAATACTTCCAAAAAATGAGCTGCACAGTCAGCCCACCCTTTCCTGGTTTTGACCCAAGTACTGGGATTTAGGGGAGTATTTTTTTTATCATTCCTTCTCCCTTGCTAACAGAGACCGGGATGGTTTTGCAACACTTTATAGAGTCCAGCAAAAAAACCTTCTGGGAGTCATGGATACAGGACAAAAACTGCTTCATCTCTATGGGATTAGCACAAGAAACGTGGCTGCAAGGATGGAAAACCCCTCAAAATTTAGTTGGAAATGGAAAGTGGAACTTTTCCACTGCCAGACTTGCACAGCCAAGTGAGGTGCCTGAAGAGAAACATTCACAAAACCAACAAGTGCATCTCCTCCTCTGTCACAGACTCTCAGCAACGAGGGTGATGCCATGGGATATCATCCTTCTTCCCTGTTCTCCTGGAATCGTGGCCTGACCTTAGTGGGATGCAGAAAGTGAAGGAACCTTAGTGAAGCACTGGCATGGGTTGTTTAGAGAGGTTGTGGACTCCTTATCCCTGGAAGTGTTCAAAGCCAGGTTGGAGCAACCTGGTCTAGTGGAAGGTGTTCCAGCTCATGGCAGGGTGGTGGAATGAGATGGTCTTGAAGGTTTCTTCCAACCCAAACCATTCCATGATTCTGTGATTCTAAAATCCAGGTGTACCCATACCCCAGGGGTCTGTAACCACGATGTGATGGTGTAAATTTTCAGCATCACCCACCCACACCCCTCCTTTGCCCAGGGATGCTGCTTCTTACAGGGGTTCCTCAGAAATTGAGCCTAAATAAGCAAAACCCCAATTTACAGCTGCACTGCTGATGCAGAACTTGTTTAAAAAATAAAGCAAAACAACTTTTGAGAGAGTCACCTAAAATTTACATTTTTCTTGCAGCTGACTGAACAAAACCTGCAAAGCATTTTCCAAATGCTTCAAGGCTACAATGCTAGAAACCACCAGTGGGAATTTCAGGCGTGTAACAGTTTACTGTCAGATCTCCACGAATTCCCGGGCGCTGAATTGCCTACTAGAAGGGAAAATATATGAGTGGCACTAAGGAGGTGGCTTAGCAACGAGCAGGCTGGCAGCTTCGAGTGGCTTTTTAAAGGTCAAGAGAGAACACGATGTCTGGAGCCCTCACGTTCCATTTTTCTACTATGATTTACTGATAATTTCTGGCCAGCCTGGTTATTAAATCGCTGCCTCACACCAGCCAGCCACACATCTGTTAAACCCAGGCTTTAAATTAAGATTTTCCCCTCCTAAATTATCCTCTTTCAACCCATTCCCACCTTCACCAAAGTGGGGGAAAAGCTTTGTAGGGATGAAACACATGGAGAGGTCCCACCGCCAAGGGGATTTTTGGGAAGCGCCGCTGAGCAGCATCATTGAAATTCAGCGGGAGAAGCCGGTTTTCCTCGGCTCCGCGGGGGCTGCCATGTTAAATCACATTTGGATTCACAGTACAAGGCTGCTAAAATACCACCACGGCGCCTATTGGCACATTTCAATGAAAACGCCGTGGCCTCATTAGTAGAGTGGAAATTATGAGCTTGTCTTTGTATATATTTAAAAGCTCGCCTCTGAAACTCTACTGGGCCGGGGCCAGGAATTCCTGGCTCCGAGCTCCAACCACTCGGCAGTTCGGGATCGCTTTGCTCACACGGGTCAAGCGACCACGCAGCCATCGACCCGGGAGAAAAGGCATTTAAAAACTGCCCTGCAGGGAGAAGCAACAGGGTTTGAACTAAACCCTGCTCTCTGTCAGCTCCCTGAGAGCTGGTTAGGGAGCAAGTCCTAATGAAAGTGCAGGTTGTAATTAAGAGGATGCAGGAATGTGGGTGTGTGGAGTTTCATCCCGCTCCCAACAGTTGGGGTGAGAGCATCCCGTTGGCCCAGAAGTGCTGTTCCCCTCTGGGGATGGACCACAAAAGCCCAAATCCTTTGAAACGAGGGGCAAACTCGTGAAATGACATGGTTTTTTAGGATCTGGTCCTCTCAACATGGGAATCTGCAAGTCTCTGTGAAGGAAAGCTTTGGCTCAGCTCCCTACTTACCCGCACGGGCGCCGCAACGCAGCCAAGCCACGCAAACCCAACGTATCTGCTTGAACGGCTACCGCGGTTTGGTGCCAGGGATGCTGGAAGAAAAGAGAAAAACACCCTAAAAATTGCACAAAAATCCAGAGGGAGCGAGGAAGAGGATGAAGACATGGTTTTTAAACGCCTGGATTCGCAGAGGCTCACAGAAATTGCTTCAGCTCTTGGTAACAGCACAGAGATCCCCTTTTAAAACGCAGCGATGACGTTATGTGGCATAGAAAGAAAAGGGGGGGAGGCTTGGCTAATCCTCACAATTTTATAAGCATCTGAGACACTAATCCGTTGATCTCATTGAAAGGGATTAGAATTACTCCCTTGCCAGGAAATTTAGAGAAGTTTTCTACCAGATGTAAACAAAAGCATGGAGCAGCCTGCAGAGACGGCTGCCACACAGCAAGTCCTCACAGAGAAATCTGCACCGGGGCTGATTTTGGGGTGGAAAAGGGGGATTTCCAGCCCAGTGCTGCAGAGGGTTGTCTGGAATTATGTGGGTATCAAGGCAAGCCTGATCAGTCCATCCACGGCAGGCTAAAGACAGGATCCCATCCTGGGCAAGCAACCTGCCAAGGCTTCACAACCCATCTTTGGGCTCCAGCTCTTGCAGGAATCGATGCTCCAGCTAAACAAAAAGTCCATCCCAACCACCTGACTTGTTCTGCATTGGCCTAGGAAAACATTATTTTAATAATAAGAAAAAAGAGAAAAATCTCTGAGCAACAAAACCCAAGTTGTGCCCAGCTTGGCAGCAGCCTTCATCCGCACGGCTTTGCAGCAAGTACCTGGGTTAATAAGGAAAATGTAACATGGCACCCTCATGGAAACAGGCTGGGATCTGCTGCTACCCTCACAATGAGTGATTCATAATATTGAAGAATAAATTATTTGGTTTAGAAGATGAAGTAGGCAATGTGCAATCTGGAGTTTGATATCAATCAGTTTGCTACAAAGTTGGATGTTCCAGCTCAGAACATTAATAACTGAGATAAATCAAACCTAAAGGAAGCAGAAAGGATTCAGGGGATCTTTTGGTGAGGAAAAGCAACTTTTGTTAGAAAATAGAAGTTTTCTATGAAAGAAACGAAACTTTTGTCAGTGCTTACTTCTTTCCTCTTTTAAATTCCATCCAAAAAAAACCCCTTAAGAGACTCAAGTTCCAACCTCAGTGTAAACAAAGCCTCAATTTCATGTGCTTGTCTTAAAAACCCTCCTTTTGGAGGTGCCTGATGGGATGGCAGCAGAATCCCTCTTCTCCAGCCCATTTTTCTGCAGGACCATATAATTTTTAGTCTTTAGGCACAAATATTCGTTTGGCTTTGGGAAAACACCCACTGTCCCCATGCAGCTCCATCTCCTAACTCCCTGCAACACTCCCGCTCCCAGCTTCAGCATCCAAGGCTGGAACAAACCACCTGATGCCAGGTTTGTCTCCAGCTCCATCCCTCTCACCTGGCTGCAGCACATCCCAGGCCTTTCCCATCACCTCCTTGACCCTCCTGCTGCATCACTCGCTGGCAGCTGCATGGGGAAGATGCTTCAGGAGGAGGAAGATACACGGAGGAAGCCCCAAGAACGGTCAGAAGCACACATCAGCTCAGCCTCCCCCAAGCAAAGCCACAGCCAAGAAACTGATCCATTTTTCCTGCTTTTACTGCCAAAGTGCCACCCCCAAACAACGCTCAGCACAATGGTGAGGGTGTTTTGGTAAGAATGCCAAGCCAGACTGGGGTGCAGGGCTCAGCTGACAGACACCCAACCCACAGGAGCACCAGCAGACGGGCTCCAGCCAGCTCATCCCGAGTTATTCAGCCCCCGAACCACCCAACACCACACAGTCCCATCCCACTTCGGATGGCCACCACTGACACAGCCTCCAAAAGCCTTATCTTTTATCTCAGAGAGCGAAATGCCAAATGCCGGGTTGTCATCCAACACTTCTCAACTAAAAAGTGAAAGAAAAACCCCAACCCCGCAGCAGCTGCTGTTTGAGCAGAGCCAGGAAATCGCCTCGGGGGAAGCCCAGCCTGGACGGGTTTTCACAGGGAACAATAGGAAAATGGGGGTCGTTAAAGCGCCGAGGAAGTATCTGCCTGCTCTGCTCGGGACAAAGCTCTGCGTGGAGGGAAGTTAAACTTGATCCTTACAATACCCCGTCAATTTAATTCTGATTTAATTCCGAGAGCCCCGGTCGGCGGGAGGCACGATCCACTCAGGTGGATTTACTGTAGCTGGAAGTTGTTGGGTGGGAGACTCTGATCCCTCCCACTCAGTTCTGATGCGTAATTTGGCTTCATCCACTTTCTTACCTGCCGGGCCGCTCCTCCTGGATTTCAATGGACCGATGGGAGAGCTGAAATCCCCCGGTTCCACGCCTGGGAAGCCGAACGAATATGGAGCTCTTGTATTTTTCCCGAAATACTCCCGCGAGCCAAGAAGCTGGGAAACCCACTCCTACTCCCCGGCTGGGAGAGCGACAGTGGGAGGGCTGCAATCAGGAGGGCAGCTGCCTCCTGCTCAGCACTTTCAGTTTCTCTCTCCAAGCGCTCTCCTGGCGCGACTTCCTCTAAAGCGCTTTGCGAGTGAAAAGCTGCATTAGCGGCGGGATTAATCCTCGGAGGGGATAATAAAATCACAGAATCATGGAATCGTTTAGGTTGGAAAAGCCCTCTAAGGCCATCAAGTCCAACTGCTAACCCAGCACTGCCAAGGCCTCCACGAAACCATGTCCCCAAGTGCCACTTCTACACGGCTTTTAAATCCCTCCAGGGATGGTGACTCTAGCCCCTTCCACAAAAAAGTGGTGCCAAAGTCCAGATAGACACACCCACAAGCCTCTCCCTCATCCACCAAAGCAATCACCTTGTCAGAGGAGGAAATCAAGTTGGTCAGGCAGGACCTGCCTGTCACCAACTCACACTGGCTGCTCCAGATCCTCTGATTGCCCTGTTCGTGCTGCGTGAGGGCATTCAGAGTGATCTGCTCCTGCCACCTGACTGGCAGCCCTGTAGTTCCCAAAATCCTCCTTCCCGCCCTTCTTGTAGCTGTGTGTCACATCACCTCACTTCCAGTCAGCTGGGACCTCCCAGTCAGCCAGGGCTGCCGGTAAATGATGGAAAGTTACCCCCATCCATTGCAGCAATCCATTCGTTTGAGTCATCCCACATGTCTCTGTGCTGGCAACGATGTCACAGCTTCCCTGATGCACAGTGGCTTCCAGCTCCTTCTCCTGTTTGGTGACCATGCTGTGGGCATTGGTGCAGGTACACTTCAGTTGGGTTATCAATCCCACCACCTTTTTGTAGAAGTCCCAATTCCTAGGTGACCATTCTCAGGGGCTTTCATGGTTTCCAACACATCGATAACCCTTGTGGCTGTGCTGCCAGATGGATCTCCATGCCCTGCCTCCAAGGAGACAGCACACTGAAGGACCTGGCTAGCACGCTGTCCCTCAAACACCAGGGTGGGCCTCCAGGATTACCCCATGCAAAGATCCTTTTCCCCTTCGGAGCCAGGAGAACCCCAGCTGTTGTCAGCAGTCCTGGTGTTCTGCAAACCCACCCACAACCAAAAAAAAAAAAAGCCAAAATAAGCCTGGCGAAATCATTCCTGCTTGCTTCTCACACTCACAGTCCTGAAGCTGGAGCAGAAAAAGCAGGATGTCCCTGCCCAGGCTTCCCGCCACCCTGCCCTTGCTGCTCCTCCTGCTTCTCGGTGTCTCTGCTTTTTCCACAGGCTGATCAAGCTGTAGCTCCGGCATTGGAGCAACCTGAGACCTCACAGCCTTCGGCTATGCTGAGCCAGCTGCTTCCAGCTAACTTGGTCCATGAGCTCCCGCTGCCCATCCATGCACTGGAATTAGGGCCGAGCTCATCTCCTCTTGCCATCCCTTCAGCACCGCAACCGTTCGTGAGCAGGACACAGGAGCCCTCCACATGTGGCTGGAACTCTTTAGGTTTGTTTTTTGTTCTTTGATGGAATTTAAACATGCCAGACAGGTAGAAAAATGACACACTGCCCGTGTTATTGTTCCAGAGGGAACAGCATCCAAAAATGATGCAACTCCATCTCCAGCGGGGACCGCTGCATGCCGGGATGGAGAAACAGGCCCTGCTCCAGCCCACTGTCAAGGTCAAGGCTTTCCCATCCCTCGGGTCAAGAAGCAAATCACCACTGCCCATGGCTGTAGCAAAACCACGCGGGTTTGGATCCTCTCCTGGAGCGCATTTTCCATGGGATCACTGGCATTTCTCAACCCAGCGAGCGGCACCCGCTGGGCTCACGCGATGACTGGGCTCACTTGCAGATAAGCCCCATATCACATCATCACTGATGCCGCTTCAGAGCCCTGTCAGCGACTCGGGGTGGGGACACGGGCACACCAGGATGGCCACTCCCCAACCCCAGTCTGAGCAGTTCCAGGGCAACAGTGACAGGGGAGGGGATGCCTGTGATGGCCGATCTTATCTTGTGTCAACAACACTTGGCTTTAAGGGGAATGATTGCAGGAACAAAAACAAACAAACCCAGCTTGGCCACACCAAACACTGCTGAGACCGGGGGAGCTTCAACCGCAAAAAAATACCCTCCAGGCTTCCACACCAACGGTCCGAGTTGGCTGAGGACCACCAGAAGGATCTGCACCTCCTGCCACGGGCCAAAGGATGGGCTTGTTTGGGTTTACTGTTCAGCAGGAGTCTGGCAAGCTGGGGGAGGACCGTGTCTCAGCCCTGTCATCCCAAGGCAGAAGGTTCCAGGTGCAGGTGGTGGGAACAGGAGATGAGCACCAGCTGTGCCTCTCTCCACCTTTTCCACATCCAGGTGTTGTTTTATGGCTATGAGTGAATCACTCACCACACATCTTCTGCCACACAGCCCAAGTGGAGGTGACAGCAGGTCACTGGGAGGGGTGACCCAACAGGGAACACCTGGAGAGATGGTCCAGAAGCACAAAAGCCCTCCTAGCAAAGCCAGGTGTCCTCCTCTAATCCCACACATCATTTAGTCCAGGAGAGCAGCTGGAAGTCGCATCTTCTTGGGTAGAACCTCCAGGCTTGGTTCAGCTCCTGAGCAGCCCTGCTGCTTCCTCACCATGGAATCCTCCTCCTCCTCTGCCCCATCACCTGCCTCTCCCCCAGGACAAGGCCAGGACCCCTCTCCAGCCAAGAACAGTGGCAGCAATCAGCCGCCATCATCTTATTTCCCATTTGGCACACAGTATTCCTCATCTGAAGGTCCAACAGATCCCACAACATCCAGAGCACGCTGACCCCAAGGTGTCCTTCATGGCTGGTCCATCACAGTTATCTCCAATCACACCTGGAGGTGACTGCATCTGAGTCTGGGATGCACAAGCAGTAAGTTCCAGCAGAGCTGATCCACCTCCACATCTTGTTCCCCCCAAATCTGAGACAGCCTTTGACCAAACAGCAATGCCAGCAACCCAAGCAGCAGACCTGGAGCGTCCAACCCAGCCTTGGTGAACAGGGACAAAATTAGCAAACCTGAGCCAAGCAGTGGTGGAACAGAGCTTTGGGAGGTTATAGAGGGGATTTCCTTCAGCGGCAAGGCTGGGAGATGTGGGAAATCACCACCACACACACCTCCAGCAGCTCCACCACCCACTGGTATCAGCCCCGTGACTTGGTAATGGGATCACATCACCCCTCCTGCCTGCTTCTGGCACACGGGGCTGGAAGCATTTGTTTTCCCTTTTTTAATATGTTTTAAATACCTCAATTAGTGCCTTTTGGGTTCCTTCCACATCGCCCCCAAGCAGTTCTTCTGTCAGGGGCTCTATCCTTCCACTGCTGATTATTAGTGGGGCACAGGGTTGTTATTTTTCCAGGCCAGGGGCCAAATTTGTATTTAATTTTTGCTCCAGATGGCACAGCACTCCAGATGCATCAGCTGGAGCATCGAACCTGTATGAATAAAGTAATAAAGCAAACAACCCAATTTACTCAGGGGCTGTTTGACACGCTCAAGGTGCTTTGTGTACATCTGTTGTGAAAAAAAAACCAGCATTCAAATGAATTCAGGTGATGATTTCGCTATTAAACCCAACACCTGATGGAAATGAAACAGCAGTAGGAATCTAAAAAATAATGATGATAATAATAACAATAGAACTTATATTTTGCTTTCTATAGAGTCAAGGACATATACTTTTAAAAAAGGCTGATTTCAGCCATCAGTGCTGAGCATGGGCCTGGGTTTTATTCACCTTCCTCTGTCCCCAAAGCTGCTGCTGGCAGCGGGTCATGCAAACCAGGGTCAGAGTTCTCCCAAGTGATCCCAGATTTTAGTGTGGTGCTGAGAGCTTATGGCTCTGCTCACCCGAGGAGACGCGAGGAGGACACCAGAGGACAACCACGAGATGTTCCAGTTATGCTTCTGGCAAATTCACCCCGTTCCCAGGAAGCTGCCGCATCCCTCCAGCACAGCCTGCAGCCGGGATGTGCTCCCTGCAAACTAAAGCACCCAAAATAACTCAGAATAGGGGAAAAAAAAAAAAAAGAGACATTGAGTAGTAGGTTTATCTGCCTGGGCACACAAAACGCCGCCGTGTAAAAACCAGCTGAGCCCGCAAACGCCTGGAAACAAAGGGATGGGGGGGGTGTCTTTTTGTGCTTGGCTTTGCTCTGTTCAGAGCATCCTTGGGCTGTGGGAGCCCGTCCTGGCGGCACCCGAAACAAAGGAAAGCCGGGAGCTGTAGGCAGGAGCCAGCTGGGGAAAACCGGGACGAGGAGGAGGAGGAGACACCCGCATCGCCCTCCCCGGCAGCTGCGGAGCCGGGCTCGCGTGTTGCCGAACACGTTATCCATGGCAGGAAACTCGAGATCAAAGGCGAGGAGCGTGCCAGAGCAAGATGTCATCCAAGCCTCCTGCCAAAGGTGTGCACGGGAGGGGAGAAGCGAGCCCCAGACGCACACGCTGGCACATCCGACGGAGCCGGCGCCGCTCGTGGGGTGACCAAGACCCACGCGTGTTCTCCTCCGTGCACCCCGGCGAAGACAAAGACAGGCTGAACTGAACAAACAAAAAAACCTAAAACCCCAAACCGCAGGAGGTGCATTTTTACCCGTTGGTTTCCAGTCCCCAGGGTCCCACGCGCGTCCCCTGCCAAAGCGGCGGATGCAGGGAGGGTATGGACGTGCTGGCACGGCAGGAACAGCAGCCCAGTGTAACTCCAAAAAAGCAGCTTTTCCCATTTCTGGATGGGTGGTTTTTTTGTTTTTTTTTTTTTGGTTTTCTTTTAAAGCAGAAGAAACCCGCAGCGTCCTGTCTTGGCCCCAGGAAAGCAAGGGGACGTGTCTGACACCAAGCCAGTGGCTACCGGGAACAGAGGTGACCTGGGGACCCCGAGCCGAGAGCAGGGTGGGACCCCCAGGAGCTCTCCCTCATTCATCAAGGGGGGCCAGGCAGGATGGGCGCTGGGTGGGGACATGCCCCCTGTCCCTTTGTGCCGCCCCAGCCCCCTCCTCCATCCCTCCGGGGTGATGCAGCCCCAGCCCGCAGCCTCTGCTGTGCCCTGCTCTGGGCTGTCCCCTCTGCCCCATAAGCGGGACCTTATGGCAGCCCTACAGTGCTGCCAGACAAAAAGCACAGCCCAGATACCCTGAGTCTCCCCTTAGGGGTCTGTAGGGACATGGGGGCTGCTCCACTGCCCTGTGGAGGTCCCGGCCCCAGAGGGGAGTGTGGAGGAGAGAGAGAGGGACCCTGTCCCCCGCAGGAGCTGCTGAGGAGGGGGTGCCCCTACCCCACAGTGGGGATGGAGGGGGAGCCCTGTCCCACAGAACAAGGCACAGGGAGAGGGTCCTGCCCCACAGAGGGCTGGAAAGCAGACCCTGTCCTACAGAACAAGGCACAGAGGGAGGGTCCTGCCCGAAGAGCGGATGGAGGAGGGACCCTGCCCCACAAAACATGGCACAGAGAGAGGGTACAGCCCAAAGAGGGGATGGAGGAGAGACCCTTCCCTACAGAACAAGGCACAGGGAGAGGTCCCACCGCACACAAGGGCTGGAAGTGGGTCCCTTCCACACAGAACAAGGCACAGAGGGAGGGTCCTGCCCGAAGAGCGGATGGAGGAGGGACCCTGCCCCACAAAACATGGCACAGAGAGAGGGTACAGCCCAAAGAGGGGATGGAGGAGAGACCCTTCCCTACAGAACAAGGCACAGGGAGAGAGGTCCCACCGCACACAAGGGCTGGAAGTGGGTCCCTTCCACACAGAACAAGGCACAAGGAAAAGTCCCACCCCACAGGGGGGCTGGAAGAGGGTCCCTTCCACACAGAACAAGGCACAGAGGGAGGGTCCTGCCCAAAGCGGGGATGGAAGAGCGACCCTGCCCCATAGAGGGGTGCACAGGGAGGGGTCCCAGGCACACAGCGGGGAT
>VWZT01004384.1:10857-62260 GCA_013397055.1 Pachycephala philippinensis | reverse complement strand
GCAGACCCAGGTGGATGTGTCAGTGACACACAAACATTATGATAGAAAATGCACCTTATGCAGTTTCAGCAATGATTCCTGAACATGGAGAGCAATGCAATTAACAGAATATTAATTAACTAACGATAACACACTGGTGTTCAGTGATCTTCCCACAGAACAAGGCAGCTCTCAGCATCGGCAGATGGGAAGAAAATCTGTCAAGAAATCAACTCCACCTTTACATTCTCCGTAAGTGTTACAGGAAAAGGAAAGAGACAGAGAGAGACTTGATATAAATCCTTCAAAGAGTCTTCTCTTACTGCTTTACCTTGTACAAGTAACTACATTTGTCTAATAAAAAAAATAGTATTTATTCCATCTAAGATTTTCAAACTTTAAAGGGCTTCTCTCTTCTGAAAATCTGCCAGGTCTCTACACAACAGTTAACGAATTTCACCAGAGGGTGGCAGCCTGTTGCTACAAATAGGAGGAAAAGTCATTCTAAAGAGTAAATAAAGACTGTTAGAGCACAGGAAGAGCCCAATAAATGTCACAAACCCTGATTAAGCAGCGGGGCCTGTTTGAGTACTAAAGTACTGAGTGCTGCTAAACCCTGTGTTCTATGTCCCGCTCCACACCATTAAATTACCACGGGATGAAATATTCTCATTTTTCCAAGTCTTCTCCCCGCCTCTTTCCCCAGTATCCACCTACTTAATGCAGTACTTCAAACACAGCAATACAAAGAATATTGCAGCATTAGTAGACATAGAGTAGCAAACTTAATAAGATACAAAAAGTTTAAATAATATAAGATATTACTAGATCATTATTTTAAATTCCACCATCAGCTGTGGCAAAAACACACCTTCAATAACACAGATTTCCTTTCATATCATCTAGGTGCTTTCTCCTGCTGCTAGACTGAGTTAAAGAAGGTGAAGTAGTGTTTATTTGATTTCTTTTCAGTATTAATAGTGTCTTCCTGCTCTGCCCAGCATAAAACCTGCAGGAATTCAGTGTATCTGACAAACTGGCTAGAGGAGGACAGATGGACAGAGAAAGAGCACAGCTATTTGGATATCACTGCACAATCTTAAGAACAAAGGGTGCAAAACCCTAAAAGCACAGTGAAATTTGGGCTGGATGAGCAGAGAGTGAGGTGGACTGAAAACTGGCTGGAAGGCAGAGATCCGAGAGAGGCCACGTAGTGAATTCTAGCTGGAGGTCAGGAACTGCCTGTACCCCAGTACCCCAGGGGTCAGTGCTGGCTCCAGCTCTGCTCCCCAGCCTCATTAGGGCTCGGGATGACAGGCCAGATCACCCTCTGCAAGGTCACTGGTGACTGATAAATGACTCCCTGGGGTTCTGCTGCTGGAGAAATGGCCAACAGGAGCTCATGCAGGTCAGCCAAAGGGAAGCCCAAAATCTTGTTACTAGTGAGGAATAACCCCGTGCATTGGNGGAGGTCAGGAACTGCCTGTACCCCAGTACCCCAGGGGTCAGTGCTGGCTCCAGCTCTGCTCCCCAGCCTCATTAGGGCTCGGGATGACAGGCCAGATCACCCTCTGCAAGGTCACTGGTGACTGATAAATGACTCCCTGGGGTTCTGCTGCTGGAGAAATGGCCAACAGGAGCTCATGCAGGTCAGCCAAAGGGAAGCCCAAAATCTTGTTACTAGTGAGGAATAACCCCGTGCATTGGTGAGTGATGGCTGCCCAAAATCTTGCACCTAGTGAGGAATAAATAACCCCGGGCACTGGTGAGTGATGGCTGCCCAAAATCTTGCACCTAGTGAGGAATAAATAACCCCATGCACTGGTGAGTGATGGCTGCCCCAGAAAGCAGCTTTGCAGGAAGGGATCTGGGGGTCCTGGGGGACAAGTTGAACGTGAGCCAGCAATGCATCCTTGTGGAAGGATGGCTCAGAGTGTCCTGGGCTGCTTTAGAGGGATAAGGACAACCTCTTCATTCCCAGTGTTGCTGTCACTAAGTGATTCCACGAGCAAAGAAGCTACAGAAGCCTGGATTCCTGTGGATTTGAGTGGTACAAGGCTCAGGTCCTTCCAGCTGCTCTCTGCCTCACACCACAGCACCTCTGTGCTGCCAAGGGCCAGAGCCAACCATGTGCCAAGGGGTTACTCAGGGCTCTGTCCCCTTCTGCCTTCCAGCTGCTCCTAAGCAGGATTTGGAACTGTCCCTTCCCCAGCTGAAGGGCCTCTCTTGAGCACTTTCCTTTGCCCAGCTGCTATTTTCACAAGTTAAAACAAATACATAAATATTTCCCTCTATCCCGTGTCGAATTCGGTTATAATTGGTGATAAGGATTAAAAGATACTGAGTGAAAGAAGTGACAAAGATAAAAGGTTCTTTTCTTTAAAAAAGTCAAGAAGGGAAAGTTCGGCTGTTTTAAATAGAATGGAAATTTCCAAGATGTTTCATGAGTATCCCATTAGGAATTCCTGCACCTGCATTTCCCAAAAGTGACTGAAATGACTCAGACCAGAGCAGTTCAAAAATATAAACTAAGATGTGCAAAATTTTAACCCTTCCTATCTGTTTGCTAAAGCAGCAAAATATTTCAGCTACCTAAACCAGGCTGTGCATAGAAAATCTGATACGAGTTCACTGTTAAGCAATTTTAGAATCATTTAATGTAGTTTCAAAAAGCATTTACCCATGTCCTAAAAAGCAATTGCTGTTATCTCTTGAAGACACTCATTCCATATTCATTCAACTGCCAGTTAAAATATTGCACTATTTATCCAGAAAAGCTATGGTACACTGCAACAGACAAAATAAACATTAATATTTTCATTTCATTTTGATCAGAATTTAACAGCAGCATGATAATAAAAGCAATAGTAAACTAAAAATAATGAAATTATGTTCTGAAGGCTGTGGTTTTTTCCTCATTCTCTATGTTTAGAATTTAACATTGCTTCTTGGGCTTGTGTTGGGACTTTTTCCCTCCTTTCTGGGGAGACTAGAGATTTGAGAACAAAGCTGCTAATAGGAAACATATGGAAAAGTTCTGGAGTAAATGGAAATCTGACTCTAATTCCAAATGCCACGTATCACATACCGCAGTCTAAATTATCTGCTAACATAAATGCAAGATCTACTCTCCATACTCAATGAATCACGTGAGATGGAAGACAAGGTTATGCATGAAATAAACAAAAACAAAGACTTCCACGATATTTAAGAGACTTCCAAAACTAATCAATATTTTGAAGCAGGTTGGGATGTTTCTCAAAGCCCACATGAGCCAGTAAAAGATTGGCTCAATTGAACAGGCTGCCAAGAGACAGTTGTTTTATAAGTTTCTCTTATAAAATATGACCATTCCTACCCAAGTGAGCAGCGAGGCTCTGGATTTAACCACTGTGCTGCTGTGGCTGCAGTGGGAACCCCACACAGCCAGGTTTTCCTATGCACCAACACTTTCCTGTCTGCAATCCTTGGCCAGGGGAAATGTGACAGCGAGGAGATTTCTGGCCCAGCAGCACTGAGTTTTGATGAGAATCTCACACATTTCCACAGGCAGCCAAGCCTTGCCCCAAACTCCCCGTGCAGCAGCAGGAATTTAACAATTCTGGATGCACCAGAGCAAGCACACAGACAGAGAGCCCCTCGAGAAGTGATTCACACACCAGGTTCTTACTCAGGTGCTACCCATCACCTGCACAAAGGTTTCCATCAGAATCAGGCAGCAGCACTGAAATGAACAGTTTCTCCTCACAATTACATTTGCAGGAACTATTACGGAGTTACAGTCTCTGCTAAAAATGGAAAAAATCTCGAGCTGACCGGCTGCCAAAGGATGGAAAATTTCCAGAGGGACAGAGAGGGAGCAAGTCACGGACACAAGCGTGGACTCGCCTCGTAATTCTTCAGCCGGTGTTATTTCCAAAAGCTGTTTAGACATAAAGACCAATGAAAATATTTTTCTTCCAGAAACACTTTTCCCAGAACACCTTAACTCATTTGTGGAAAACTGGCCTGCCATTCTAAAAGATACTATTTTACCAAAATTTATATCCTGTTTAGGCCAGCAAGAACATCCAGTCACCATGTTATCCTTCTGTCAGCTCTGTCTTTTATCTTCTTTCTGTTCTCCAGGGTGGAACAAGGAACAGACTGAATGAGGCACTCACAAGTCAGTAAAAAGGGCCTAATTTTTTAGCATGAAGAAACCACTTTCGTATTAACCTCATGAGAAGATGCCCAGATTCAGGAAGTGACAGAATAATCTAGTATTCTGCAAGAGTAATAAAAGCAACTGTCTATACTAATTTCTCCAGCAGCAATAATGTGATGCAGCATAATTATTACTTGCTTAAGAAAAATTTAGTGATTAATAACTGGAAATTAAGAACTTCATTAAAGCTTACTTGGCTTTTTGGAATGCATATTTTTCATTTATATTTTAAGCTAATACATACAATTTCTATTTAGATGTTACCCTCCTGTAAATTAATATCAATAATATCCTATATTTCCTCAAATACTAGATTTTACAAGGAAAAAGACCTTTGATTTAAGTATATTTAAAAAATGACTAACACAAAAAGCCAAATAACCTTCAGAAATACAGCAAAAGTAAATGTCAGTACAACAGTATAATACTTCACCCCCATATTCCCTGACTGCATAATGCTGTCCTTTAATACAAACCAGCAGATCCATCAGGTAACAGGGTGAATTTTGAGATGAAAGAATCAGAGTACTTTTAGAAGCCATTTTCCATGCAAACCCTACCTAACCTGGGAAGTTAATGATCTCTCTGACAAACTGTGCTCCTGTATAGTGGCCTGTAAATTTGAGATATCTCATACAACGATAAAATCTGTAGTGATGCCATACAGAAGCAAACACTTCAAACCTCACACCACCATTATCACACCCAGACCCCAAAAGCACTTTCTTAACCAACATGCCAAGAGGTCCCTTGTTTTTCATGTCAGGACCACAGTTAACAATTAGCATTGCCAAACCCACGATCTTTTATTTCAGAAAAGTAAAAACTAAGTCTGATCTAAACCCAATCTTCAACATCCTTCTTAATGCTTCCATCTAACGGAAGAAAAAAAGTAATTACCCTTCATAAAAGCCCTGTATCATTATTTATGATAAAGCCACAAACAAAGTGAGCATTTAAAAAATATAAAATGTTTCTTACCATAAGCTAACTACAACTCTTGGTGCTGTTTTCCTTGAGCGCGTTCCATTGGAGCACACACGTGTAAGGCAATATTTCATTACTCCTGTTTCAGGAATGCTTTGCCTTAGCAACACTGCGTTTTATGGATTCACACTGCTCCTAGTGCCTTGTGCTTAGCACAGAAAGGGTAATGTATGCTTCCCACTTGAACAGTTCCCTCCCAAAATCAGAATGCACAGGAACCTGAGAAGAGGAGAAAATGCGAGCATGGAAAACACATCTGTCAGATGTGCAACTGCTGCATAAAATCACTCTTCTGTCTTTCTAAAAAGCACCTCTCCACTCAAATACTTCACCATGGCTAAACCCAGTATCTAGTTCAGTCATTGGCAGTTCTAAACAACTGCCCCAGTCCCCATTCTGGGGCTGCTTTCACAACACACAGACTTATTTAGAGGTTTCAGCATTAAGCCAAGTGTTTGGCAAAGATGTGAAGGGAGATCTGGACAGCTGTCTCGCATTAAAACTGACATTTTTAAAGGGAGCTACTACTATCAGCTCAGTTCTGTTAAAGTTTAATCACTCAAAGCACTGATTTCATGCCATCCCCTCACTAAGATCCAGTTAATATCTTTTTTAACAATTGATTTTTTAGAACAAAAATGTTATGGATGTTTATATTTTGGCTACAAACAGCTTTAGGCATTTACTCCACTCTTCAAAGAGTGATAGGACAAGGCAAGAGAAGGTGTCAGAAGCAAGAACAAGGACATATTTGCCAGATTACCATGGAAGGTCTGTAATACCCAGATCAACTTTCCCTCCTCAATGAAATGGAAAGAGAAGCTGTGGCTGCCCCATCCCTGGAAGTGTTCCAGACCAGGCTGGACAAGGCTTGAAGCAACCTGGGACAGTGGAAGGTGTCCCTGCCCATGGCAGGGGGTGGCATTGGATGAGCTTTCACCATTCTGTGATTCTCTGAATGCTGGTTTAAGTGTGAGCCCTGCTCAAGGAAGGCCTTTTAAGATCCCAGAACAGGTAACAGAAGAAATAACTTCCAGCCAGAGTGACTGGATCAAAACAAGACCCTCCCTGAGCTCTGCCAAGGAGCAGCTGTGACTCACAAATTATTCAAACCATAGAGAAACACTTTTGATTTGATTAGCTGCCATAAATCAAAAGACACATTTATTTTATATGTTGGGCACACTACAGGCACATGCACAAGCATCACTTCCAAAACAGCATTAATATTAAAGAAAGTCCAAACAAAATGCAGATAAAAATGGAGAGTGACTGAAGGAAATAAAGGGTAGAGAGATTTTATCTTTCCTTATAAAACAATATGCCAGGGTACAGAATGATGTGTATTAACACCTGGTGTTCCTGTGAAAGCTTCCAAGTCACAGATTCTGGCTGCATAAGAACTGTACTGCAGGCCATAAATGCAGTGAGGTGCCAGCATTACAAGGTCTTGTGCTAAAAGGAGAGGATTTATTCTCTTTAAGAAAGAAGGGATAATAAAAATTAAGAATGATTTTAAGGCTGATGTTCAGTTTCCAGACTACAGGAGAGAGCTGAGAGGCTGCCTGGCAAAATCCTCTGCACCACCAGGCTGGACAGCTGTATTTGTTTGAACATTTCTAGAGCAAGAGGTATTTAAGAAAAGAAACACATCCTGTAGTCATTGTAAAATCAAGGACCATCACTCTTAAATACATTCAAAAGTGTAAATAGGAAGCACTTTCCATCACGTACAAGGGGAAAATTTCTGCTAAGGCAAAACATTTTCCTATTCATGATCATTCAGGAATGCTTTGGCAAATAGCTTAGACAACTACTCTTTATCCTTGCCTGAAAGTGCCTAAAAAAGCTTATAAACATATGATTTTCAGATTGTTCTCAGGTTTGTATCCAATCTGAAGTTGCTTTCTAATTCTTTTAACAAAACTGCAGGAAGTCCTTAGCTATAAATGAATGAAACAAGCTAATGAATAAGGTATTAATATAAATTACTATGGTAGAATTCACATAATCTCTTTGAGACATCTACCAATTTAGGGCACTAAAGTCAGCAGTTCTTCTCCAAATAAATGAGAAGTGCCTGCTTTGGAACAGATACTCAGCTCCATTACCTCCCTCACCTTCCTCCATTCCAAACCACTATGTTCTTTTAGTTTATTTACAATGTTTATTAGTGAGTGCAAGACACCTGTCATATACTGTGATCATTTATATAATTTTATATAAGACACAAAATCAGGCAAACTAAAGACTCTGGTAAAGTTTGAGGACCCACTGCTAATGCTGCCTCAAGAAAACAAATCTACCTGCAGCAGTAAACAGTGGTTGCAAAACCAGACAACTATTCCCAGAACTCCACATGGGAGGAAAACACCGCCCAAAGTCATCTATCTTGGAATAACCAAAGGGGTGGCATTAAAAATACAGAGGATAAAGCAAAGCATATTTATTAAACAAGCTATTCAATTACTAAAAACACAAGTGTCAGCTGACAACAGTTCTCCTCAGCAGAGATTTATAATTTCATACGATAGTTCAGGGTATTTTAGAGAAACCAGACACTATTTGCTACAGATAATATTGCTTACATCAATTTTCAACTTGTTTTTATTATTCCCGTGTAAATAGTTTATGACTGCTTGTTACTGTGTTAGTAGAAACACTGCATGATGAGGACTATTTATATGCCTCTACTGTAGAAAGTAAAATCTATTTAAAAAAAAACCAACCCTCCCAATAAAAACTTTCTAAGGTTTCTAATGAAGCAATATACTCAGAAAACTGTTACATCCCTCCTCTTCTGTCAGTCTTTCAGTTATCCATTACCATAAATTGATACTGTCATACAAAAAACCTCATGTATTACAACTTTGAACATGCCAGGAAACTCAATACTCTGCTTTTGCAATACCATTTGTTCCTTGCACGTGTTCATGCACTCGTGTAACCAATCACCTAAAATGAGATCAGGGCTTCCTAATGTATTGCTTCTAGAGGCATAGATGCTTCTAGTGAATTCGGCCCTGAAAATTCAGTGTATTACTGTTCATTAGTAGACATTACTCAATAATTTCCTATGAGATTATATTAATTCCCATGCTTCAAGGTCAAAAAGCTCAACTGTTTTCAGTTGCTCAACATGTTCCTCCCAGGAGCTCTTAGCAAAACAAAGCAAAACATTTAAAACAGGCTGCACAAGATGTGGATCGCCAGAGTTTTGATCTCGTAATACCACCTACTAAACGGGAAATTAAATAGGGACCACACAACAAGGTTCAGGTCAGAGGCTACAGAAAGCCCCACACAGGGCACAGCTCTGTCCTCCTTTGCTTTTTTAAACAGATTAGGCCTTGTCTCAGCTCTGCAGGACTGCTGATATGATTTGATGGAGCCTTTTCTATAACCTTTAAAAACACACGTTCCCACAGGGACACGCTCCTGGAATGATTTTCCATTCCATGAAGAGCAGAACACCACCGAGACTGGGAGGGCTCAGGCTGGGCTGAAAGCTCTGCAAGAACAACACCTTCAGGATCTCGATTTGCTGAGCTCTACACTGCAGTTAATGCCTAAAGAGGCCAACCTAGAAACAGAGACTGGACAGGAGGAAGGGAATAAAGGTGGATATTTATTTGAAAGGCCTTCAGAGGCACACCCTGGGCAGGCCAAAGGCTGCACCCAAGATGGACCCCGAGTCACGAGTTCTTCACACTTTTATAGCTTTGCTCCATTTGCATCTCAACCCAATTTCACCAATTAAACTTTAGCTAATGATGGAATTTCCCCTCAGCTTGCCCCCCTTCTCAAGATGCTGGGTTACACATTTTGGGCCTAGGCCGGGCTGGGTGTCCTTGGAGAGCAGCCTGGAGAGGCTTTGTTCTGTCTGTCTCAGCATGAGAGAGCAGCAGCTCCCAGGCTGCAGGACACTGCAGAGTTACACACTGGGAACACAGAATTTGAAAAATATAACAGCTAAAACATAAGGCATCACAGTCACTGAATTTTCAGATGAGTTCTGGCACAGGATAAATAAATCCAGCAGCCACTACAGTCCCAATACTCAGTCCCCTCTGTCGATGGCAAGCACAGGTGTAGATCACAAAGGTGAGAGGCAGCTTTGCAGATCTTACAGAGAATTCACACAGGCTGCTGCCAGTTAAGACCTTGAGACTGGGATGCCAAGAGCTTCTGTGCCTACAAAGTGACTTTGAAGTGCAGCCCAACCTCAATGCCATTGCCTGCAGCTGCTTCCTACTTCAGGAACCCACAGGCTTTACGAGGAACCAAATTACAACCTTCACAGTTCCTTTTCTATTCAACTATGCACTCCCTTTTTTACTGTGTGCTCACTCAGACGAACAAACATCACCAATTCTTATCTGAAACACAAAATTCCTTCAAAGCTGTCAACTGAGGATTTTAAAATTTTGAACTCAAGGCCTTTTTTCAGACACCTCATAGCAGGGCCAGACCTTTGCCCAAGAACTTTGCAGTTTTATTAAGATCATGCTTCCAACACAATCCTTAGGTCTAACTTCCACAACTTGGTTTCATCTGAGTTCCTTAATCCTCTATAAACAAAAAGCACTTTTTTTTCCCTTTTATACTTCATATGGACCACTTTAGTTTTAGAAGGAAAGGAAAAAGAACCCAAGAAAAAGCCACCAAACACAAAGAAACCCAAGAATCTTTTACAGTAAGACAGTGAATATAAGGAAAAAGCCAAGTAATTTAAAGTAATTTATACCTTCTTATTATCAGGGCCAGTCCCATTCACCTCAAGGCCACTGGTGATCTTTATCCCCAAAATATTTTGACTAAAATTTGGAAATTTAAATGTGTTCAGTAGACCATACTCAGCTAGCTAAAAACCCCTAAATTTATAAAATACTAGAACAGTCTCCTTTCTTGTGCCTTCAGCTCAGAAACAAAACTGAAAAAGCTGACAAGTCTCCTAAGTTGAATGCAGCTAATGGAGATGGTGAAATTCCAAAGATTTTAATTGATGAAAAGGATCCACCCAAGTTTAGCTAAAGAAAATAAATCAGCCTGAAGCCAACTCAGACTTCCAGCTCGACATACATCCCACTTTGCATCACAACTGCATAAATAAAATGATGAAAAAAAATCACAAATCAACATTAAGTTTTTCCAAAGCATTCTTAAAACTGAAAAACAAAACATGCTGAAAATTCAGTAAATTTTCACAGCAATTGAAACAAGAAGCCTTACATGAACGATGCTAAATTTAATCCCCTCATTAGCTGCCTTGTAAGGAAATTCCTGCCACACCACAAATGAAAATGAGGATCAAACCACACAACTTGACCAAGATCACAAAGTATAGACTCGTTTGTCTCCAAAACAGCTCTTGCAACAAAACAGGAACTGAGTCTTAATATATTCCATGGCTAGAGCTGCATCAGCTTCTGCAGCTCAATATGCTTCAAATCAAGAGCTTTACCACAATTTTTCAAAGGACAGACTCTTCTGTCCTGCCACCATGGACTTTTAAATGAGATTAAATGAGGTCTCCTAAGAGACTTTGGGACACAATCGGTAGTAGAAAACAATAGAAAAATATCAGGTATGAAATTGGAACTCTAATTTTTATCTTTGGATAAAATAGTTCTTACTTACAACTGTTACTAGAACAAAGCCTCCAAAATATGCAACATGCTCTTTGTCTTGTGCTTAAAAAATACTCAAACTTTGAACCAGCCAGTAACATTTTACTAACTGGTCATAACAAACTTGGTGGGGTTTTTCCATCTCTCATTGTGCATGTATTCTATTAATTCTTTTAAAAAAAGTAATTACTGGTTTTGATTTAGTGGTACAATGTAGCTATCCAACTATTTGGAGGATTATGGAGTTTTAATTTCTCTTTCAACCTCTCCCTTGTATTCTGTATTCTCTACATAAATACATGACTGCTTTAGTTTAGTTCCAGTATTGCCAACTCCTGCAATATCATTTTGGTCATGACTTCTGGTGCTTTTCTTTATACCCCAAATGTTAGAATTACGTATGATTTATCTTCTTAAACATGTTCTTGTCCTCAATATTAAAGAAGAAACTTGAAAAGGTAGAGCAAATCATCAGCTTCATGAAGCTCAAAGACAAAAGAAGTAAACTTACTACTACATTTTCCAAAAAATTATGATACTTCTAAGGCAGTTTTTTAAAGAGAATTTTTAAGAACCAGATTCTTCCTTGTGAACGATTTTGAAACAATGTAATTCTTTTACCAAACCAAAAGCATAATTAAATGCTTTGGATAAATCATACACTTAAACCATTCCACAAAAATAAAAAATTGTCCACTTTCTCCATTTTTTGCATATTTGACAGTTATTTAAGTATCATATAGCAGCAAAGGCAGATAACTGTACCTTCTTTCTTTAATTCCTCTTAAAACCTAAGATAAATTTTTTTCTTGAGTAAAATGGATTATGTTTCATGTCATACTTGCCCTTTTCACAAGATTTATGCTCTCTCTATACAACTTAGCAAAAAAGATGTTGGAAAGTTGCTGTGAATGCTGAACTTTAACACCACCACACCAACAGCACCGTACAGCACATCTCCTTTGCAAGAAGGAGACAGGACATAGACATTGTGGGGGGAAAAATAAGGAAGATGTTTTTAAGAGCTTTTGTATAGCACATGCTTCCCCTTGATTTTAGTAAGGTTAATTTTTTTACTGTTTCTTAACTTCATCCTCAGAGGACAAACCCTTTGCAGAACTGAATCACTGCAGCTGAACCCGCACTATGAACTAATAACCTCTGTAATCATTTTTGAAGACTTATTCTCTCTTTTTTTTTTTTAAATGGGAGTTGGTAACACTGAAAGAACCCTGCCAATTATATTGAGGCGATTTTAACAAAAGGAGAAATTGCTTCACAGCCTTATGACACAGCATCTACAGCAAGTGATGATGTGGCACAAAGCAGTTTTTTTTAAATTTTACTGGCAAATCAGAAGAGGGGCCAAGGCTGTTATTTTGTGTTGCCTTCCCACAAGGCTCCTTACCACAAAATATGGCTTAGACAGATCTTTTGTTCCTCCAGCTGGGGTAGGCTATGTCTCAGATGATTTCACCAGCACAAGAACTTGCTGCCTTCTACAACTTGAACTTCTCAGACTTCCAAACAGTAAGTTTTCTTGGTAAGCAGGAATAAAATGAACTGATTGTGTTATTTTTTCAGTGAAGAGTGATTCATGCATGTTATATAATATTTAGCTTTCAGCTAGTAAACTGCTTACAAATAGAGTTACTGAGCTAAGTTCACTGCAGATGGTAGAGAATCAAGCTTTTGAGATTTTCTATTTTTTTTAAACTTTGTAATTATGTATTTTATCACATTGTGTGCATCTGACCTGCATCTCCTGTTATCAAGTTTCACCTGACATGACTGTTTTAAAGCTAGTTAAGGTCTTAGAAATATTTCATGAAGAGGTGTCAGTGTCTCAGTGCTTTGAGACATGAGGTGCCAAGCCTGGCAGGACAGGTACTGTTCTACCAGTAAGATACTCAACTACAGCCAAAGTATCAAAAGGTCTCCCCAAAACCAGCTCCTCTCTCTCTGTAAATCCTGTGGGAGACTTTGGTACATAGCACTTCCTATTTATCACTTCATCTAACGTGATGGGAGTTCTCTTCACACTGTCCACATGGCAAGGAGATCGATCCCATAAAGGCCTTATTCCTCAAACCCAGCAGACTTTCCCGAGCTGTTCCCCCTGGTTTCTAAGGACAATTGAGGCACTGAGAACAAAAAATATTAATTGGAAATTTTGTGACATGGAGTAGAAGTGTTGAGAGAATAGAAGCAGAAGGTGAAGCTCAAGTTCTGGACTGAAACTGAAGAGGGAGGAATCAAAAGGAAACAAAGAGCATGAAATAGGCAAGGGGGACAGATTGGGATCTGTTCCACAAAACCAGAAGGCAGTCACAGGAGTTAGAAACAGATTTTAGATATACAGACATGAACAGGACTGATTAGAAGATATTGTGATATACACTGCCTGAAATGTGAAACCCAGTGAATTCCTCCTGAAGCACAGAATTGTTTCTCAACGCAGCACAGTTTATGAGCACAATGCATTTATACCCAGTGCAAGGCTGCTCTGTGTCTGCTAATTGCTTCATTAGCTCAGACACCCCACAATGCTGCAGGGATATGGAGTCCCTGGCTTTGCTCAGTTCCTGACTCCACTCAAACCTGGTTTTAACATTTTCATCAGCGATGAAACTGGAGTACATTCCAAGGGAAAGTTAGATACGCAGGTTAGGTGATGCCGCATGGTGACACCCAGCCACTGGCACTCACACTCTCTGTCACACAGGCCAATTACACGGATGTATTAAATTCCAAGAGTTTGTTACTACTTTTCTCCTTAGAATTCTCTCTCTCTTGTTCAGTTCATAGAATACATCATGCTTTAGGTAATCACCACTAGGAATATCAGAAATGACCACCTGTCTTATCTCCTTTAACACTGATAGTGTTCAGTAAACAAATATTGAGATTAACAAGGAAACAAAGAGTCCCTTGGGTACAAAACATATATGAAAAAACCTGAGAAAATCTGCTTTTCTCTCTCTGCTTCAGGGTTCTTGTACTATACCGGGCAAAGTCACTTAAATTTTCCATGATTTCTGTGGTTTGACCTGCAATGTAACGTTTTGACTCATTGGTGTTTAAGTTGAACAGCTTGACATGATTCACAACTCTCATTCTGCCAAATAACAGGGGTCCTTTGACTGCATAAAGTGCTCTAAAATGTTAGACTGGCTTTGAGCACCAGAAATTTGACCTGTGAAATGATTTGCCTTTCACAGCATCAGGATTTCAACTCAGAAGGGTACTTGGAAGGTAAATTATTTCACATCTATAAAGAACATACAATTACAGAGGCAGAAGAAGACTACACAAAATGCCAGAGAACATGCAATTTGCAAAGCCATGCAAATTTCTATTTTATGTAATATACAATATTTCCAAGTAATCTATTTCGATGTTCTTATTATAGAAACAATCCTTTCACAGTACTCTTCAGTACCAAGCACAGCACAGGTAGAAAGCTGTTCCTTGCTTGAAGTCAGACCAGAAAACCTCTGTTTACTTCAAGGACAGTAAATTTGTTTATGTTTTTTACGTGGGAGGTACAGATCAAAACTTGGTTTTCCTAGGAACGTCATAGACGGTGTTGCCAAAAAAATGCATTATTCCATTTACTTCATTATATATTGCTGCTTCTTAAAACTTTCCTGTTATTTACTTTATGACTATCCAAAACTTAATGTTTCTTCTCATAAACAGGTCACAACATACAAATTTAAATATGGGGATTCTGAGCCAACTATTGATCCTTCACCTCCTCTGGGCTGCTTTGGTCCTTTGTCAATACGAAGACTATGATTTTGAGGATGAATATGGTGGGGAGCCAGATCATCAACTTCCGTATTATTTTAACCCAAACAGCCAAGTTGAAGCTCCTCGTTTTCCTTTTCCAGTTGAGTGTGCCAAAGAATGCTTCTGTCCCCCAGCTTTTCCCTTATCCATGTACTGTGATCACCGGCAACTCAAGACAATACCAAACATCCCCAGCCACGTCCAACAACTTTACCTGCAAAACAACAACATTGAAGCTGTGCCTGCAGGACCATTCACTAACGTTACCTTCGTAAGGGAAATCAACCTCAGCTACAACAAAATTAAATTCCATATGATTGACCACGGTGTTTTTGCCAAACTTTCAAACTTAGTGCAACTTCATTTACAACATAACGAATTAGAAGAATTTCCATTCCCTCTGCCCAGCTCTCTAGAGAGACTCCTCCTTGGTTTCAATAGAATTTCCCGGCTACCTGGGAATGCATTGGAAGGACTGCCCAACATGACCACGCTTGACCTTTGCAGTAACTTACTTGATGACTCAGTATTCAAAGAAAAACCCTTTTCAAACATGAAAAATTTAATGCAGCTCAACTTATGCAACAACAAATTAGAGACAATGCCTCCTGACCTGCCATCGTCTCTTCGGCATCTTTCTCTTGAAAATAACTCCATATCACATATTCCAGAAAATTATTTCAGAAGACTTCCCCATATCATTGCTCTAAGAATGTCCTACAATAACCTGCAGAACATTGCACACAACACCTTTAATCTACCCAACCTTCTAGAACTTAATCTGGGACATAACAAATTGAAACAAGTGTTCTATATTCCAAGAAGTTTGCAGCATTTGTACATTGAAGGCAACGAAATTGAAAGTAGGTTGATGGTTAAACTTCGTAAAAAGCAATAAATTTAGTGGATTTTGGTGCTGGTCATGGGAGGAGTGCGGGGAGAATATCATCCTATATTCTTCAGGATGCAATAGAAAAACATTCTCAGTCATTTGAGACCAGTTTGAAATTAGAGAGGATTTAATTTTTGAAGCTTATTTCTAATTCGTAACTTTTTGTAAAAGTTAATACCAGTTCTTCATATAACATGCTAAAACCTTTTTGAAAATTGCTTCTGATTTTGGCAACTGATAAAAACATACAGCGAAAAGGAATTATGAAAATATTTCATTCACATAAAACAGTAATTACAAATGCTTTACCTCACAATCTTATACTTTGCAAACCCCCAAACTGGTATCATTGTCATTTACAAAACTGATTTAAAACACAGAGAAGGGTTATATTGCTGTGCAACACAAAAATATTTTCCATTTTAAGTTTCAAAACATAAATCTCACTTTTGCAATAGGTCTCAAATATAACCACTTCCTGCATTTTAATTAATATTTTTCACTCCCTTACAGACATCAATGTTACTGTGATGTGTCCAACTCTGGACCCACTGAACATCAATCAGTTAACCTACATCCGGGTGGACCAGAACAAGCTCACGAGCCCCATCAGCACCTACGCCTTCTTCTGCTTCCCTCTCATCAGAACCATTTATTATGGAGAGCAAAATGTCACTGTCAGCAGGCCAACTCAGCTCAGAACACCAGTGTTTCGGAGGTTTCTAACACCAGAGGAATTCCAGGAAGCAGAAGACAATCAGGAAACGCTCAATCAAGAAACTGAAGAAGATCATGAAGCAGAAGACAGCTACTTTCATCCTTACTATCGCTGAAGTAATCATTGTTGATAACTATATATGGAAACTTTTCATTAGTATAGGTTATTCATATCTATCCTAGAACAACTGGACAGTTTGGGATATTCAAGATGCATCTATAAACTGGAGATAGGACTTGGAAGTAAGTAAATGTCCTACTATTGGTGTAGTAAAAACCAATATTAAGAAAAAAGAGCCCTCACCTGAGCATTAGATAAAAGCCTGGCACACAACCTGGGTTGATGATGGGCTCACCTTTGGGTGAGCGGCCAAAGTGAAAGAAAATTGACCTCAACAGCTTCTGTGTTCTAAAGTGATCCAGCTGCAAAATGACTAAAATACAAATCAGTGTCATATTCAATAGGAACAAGTGATTACGGCCAAAAATCCATCCAGCTCTACGTCCTACTGCTGACAGCAGAAGCAAAGCCACACTAGAGAAAAGGACAAGAGAATAAGATTACAAAATACTTCCACAAGGTTCCTCCATATCTCCCAGAAATGCAAATATTTCTTCTTCCAATTTCTAGTTGGACGAGGACATCACAAATACGGAGCTTCAAACCTCCCCCATACTTTGTTTCAAGTGTCCTGACAAGCTGTATTATAATATTCACTTCTTTGGCTGTCCTTTAACCATCACAATCTCTCAAATGAGATTTCAGCTTCTTACTACTAACACAGGCAATAAACAATCCTTCACCAAGCTGCTGGGATCTAGGGAAAAGCACGTGCATTAACACAGCTGAACCATTAGCATTTCTATTTTCCCTGTGCTTCAGCCCACGTTATTTTAGAACACACATAGAAATGTAATGTAATCTTTTCATTTAGAATTATTCACCAAGTAGAACAGGAGCAAAGAGAAACACTGCAGGTTTTTTTTTAACTATTAATTTAGACTCTCCCTCTGCACAGCTAATACCAATCAGCTGCATTCTGCTTCAAAGTAGAATCAACATTGCTTTAAGTAACCTTAAGAAAACTTTGAGCTATGCAAATTTTTGTTATATCTTATGCCTAGAAACCGATCCACATAACTACATGGGAAGATAACACTATAGAGCACTTTATTGCTTTTTTTTTAATAATCACTTCTTTATTTTTCAGCACTTTTTCCCTGATAGAGCTTTATTAGCTGTGAGGAAAAAAAATCCCCATTTTCAACAGCAAAATGAAATGTTTGCAAGTAATAGATCCATACATCATACTACAACTTTGCATAATTTTATGTAGTCTTTTTAGTTGTCCTATACTTAAAGTACAATGTAATCAGATTTCTATTAGAATTTGAGAACTTAGGCAGGTTTCATTTTTTCCCTTAGAATTTCAGTTATTTTTTAAGCCCATCTTCATATTTACAGTTCCTGATGTATCAACTGAAATATTAAGAAAATGAAAATACTTAATGACTTTTTTTTAAGAGAGAGATTTATTGTAAAGTTATGAATAGAAACTTTAAGAATATATATAGTCTTTAAGGACAACTGGTTTTAAGAATTTGTGGGTACAAAATTTATTCTATCATTATTAAGTTGTGGATCTTCAGCCAATTAACTCGAGAAATCTGTTCCTCTCTGCTTCACCTTTTTCTTATCTGCATTCTGAACAGATATAGGGTTCATAGCAAAATATTTTATGGTCACCCCACAAATTCACAGCGCTACCGAATTTGTCATCTTCTTTTTAAAAAAAAATTATTAACATTTATCACCCTGAAACACCTCTGGGTTTACGAATAAGGAACACATGCATGTATTCATTCCTTCTTTTAAGTACTCAATATCATTTATGTACAGTATATACAAGAATTTAGATATATCTATAACTTTATAGTTTTATTAATATTTACATGTAGTTTTTTAACCTTAGGGTTTCAACTATTTCAGATTTTAAGTGAATGGTGCACAAGATGCAAATCTAAAATAAGAGGCTTTTTTGAAAGGCTTGCTTAGCTTTAAAAATAAAAGAACACTATCTTGCTATAGTATGAATATTACATCTTTTATCACAAACTTTCTGCTTTTTAAAAACATTTATGAAACGAAGCTTAGCATTCGTTTTAAAGTAGAAGTCAAGATATTGACATTATATGGATTTCTCAAAGTCAAACTGGAAATTACTGAAAACTTCAGAGCTGTCTTATTACACTTGACTCATTCATGTGGAACATGAACTTTGTATTACAAACAGAACTATTATAACTCACTTTTCTTTCAATTAATATTATGATATCATCTGTACCAAATAGGACACTTATTCCAGAAAGGCTTTTACAGTGGACAGGGAGCTAAAGACTTGGTAGCCTTAGAGAAATGAGAATTTATAATAAAGTACTGGATTAATAGGTATCTAGCTGAGTGCAATTTGCTCTGGTAACCCTGGGGATGCCTTCTATAAAAGTCATGATGGTTTTGTCTTGCAAATATCTTGGAGTTCTCTGAGGGAATCATGAAGGATGTGGAAAAGGGAGATCCTGGTCCAAAGAGCTTACAAAAATTTCGAAAGGTTTTTAAGGAAATTAAGCTGCCACAGATTACGAGGCAACAGCAGGAACAAAAATCAAATAAAATATAAGAAATAGTCCAAGAATAAATGGTCAGTTCTTACGGTGGAGGGGATCCACTGGTGGGAGCTTCGCAAAGGGCCTGTGCTGGAATTTATTCCATTTAAAATGCCAGCAAGAGATAGACAAAGCAGGCTGAGAAGTGAGATGCCAGCAATGACTGCTCAGTGACACTGAAGAATGGCTGCACAAGGACCTCAGGATGGTGAGACAGCCAGTGGAGCTCATCACTGTTAAATGAGAAGTGATGTCCATGGAAATGATGATCTTGGTTTCACATTAAAACTAACGAAGGATGACCTCACCAACATCACTCAGGAGCAGGACTCAGAAGTGCTTCAGTAGCAGTAGGTGTTCAGTGAAAACACTGGCTCAGTGCCCAGGAGTCATAAAAAGGAAACTCAAATGGAGAGAGTAACCAGAGAGAAATGGAAAACAAGAGACATCAAGACACTGCCATAAATCTGGGGCTCACATTAGACACAGCATTGATTTCCAAAGCCTCAGATTGGTGTAATTACAGGGGGCATGATTGGAAAAGGATTAGAGCAAGGTCACCAAAGGTAAGGAATGGCTTCTATAGCAACAACATGGAATGCACTAGGACTCAGCAGCTCAGCCAAGAGATGGCTGAGGGAGGTACAGAAGATACCCACAAAATCATGAGTTCCATCAACATCAGGGGTCTGGGGATCGACTGTTCCAGTACAAGGGAAGGAGCCATCAAATGAAGCTCGTATGTCCCAGGTACCTGAGGACACAGTGGATGCAGCAGCAATTTTAGACACGGTGTCAAGAAAAGCCTGGAACAGTAATTGTGTTCCTTGGAAGAGATCCATTAAAGGTTGCTAAAGGAAACGCAGTAGGTACAAAAGTGCTGAGCTGAAAACAGCTGGAGAATGGAAGAACATTGAAGACAGTATAGAGACAAGAATCATGATTGTCCTATTCTCAGTCTTCCCAAAGCATCTGTTTATGGGCATTGCTGGAGACAGGATATTGTACATTTTTATTATTAATTCCACACCCAGTTCTATGTTCTCACTGTCCTGAACCATGCTGGTACTGCTCCTCACTGCTACTGCCTTGATAGAGTGTCAAAACATACTTGCTTCATGTTTGCTCTGGTATTTACTTTCAGATTATACACTGTTTCTAAAGGAGGAAATAGATTAATAAACTAAGAACTAAACATGCTAATTATTTAATCAGTAACAGCAAAACCTACCAATCAAACAGCTTAATGAGTTTGTTTACAGCACAGTCAGAAAATACAGAAACAAAGCTTGACCTGGAATTCTGCATCTCCACGAGCAAAAATGGTGAAGCGCCAGCCACACGAGGTCATTATAAAAATTAAAAGAAAGAAAAATAACAGTAGTTTAATCCAACTGTCTACATTTCTCCCTTTAGCCTCAAAAAAGTAGGAACATATTTTGCTTTTTCTGATAAATATTTTTTACACTTTGCTTCAGTACTCTGATAATGAAAGGTCTGTGGATGAGGACAGAAACTCCTTTATAGAAAACAGATGTTTTACAGATCACGTTTTCTGACTTAGTTTAACATATTCACATTCCACTTTTACAATACGAATCCATTTCCTTCTTTATTTCCCAACCTGATCATTGAGAGCAATAATCACAGGCATTTCCTACCTAAAGAGCAGGAAAGGGGAACATACTATATTTTTAACCAAAAAAAATATACACTGAACAGATTTCACAATCATTTTCCAGTACTGCTGCAAGATTATGAACTATTCAGCTATAAGCCAACTTGTGTATACACTATTGCAACTTATAAAAACATTTTTAATGCTTCTAAACTATTTTGCCTAAAATCTTTATTTCTAACAGCCTAATTAATTTTAAAGAAAAATAAATAATAACACAATCTTGTAATTCATTGCATTTATTCCTCATCTACAGAGAAAAACTTTTAAAATAGGGGAAGATTGATTTTTTAAGTACAACACAAGGAAAACAGATAAATGTGAAGACGAGCCCTGAACACAGAGAGTAAAGCAGATGCTATGAACAACACAAGGAACAGATGCCTGGAACACCAAAGTAAAATATGGATAAGGCCAATGATTCTTGGAGCCCTGACTCAAATATCCCTGTGGACATAGTAACAGCTCCCAACAAATGATGATATTGTCATAAGGAAGTAATGCCAATTCTGGAAGGAATTCTAAGAAACTGTAATAAATTGCAGTAGGTTGGCTTTTGTTTCAGGATATAACTGATGTCACATAGCAGAGTTCAAGAGAACATGTGTTCGACAGAGGGGTCTGGGTAAAGACAGCACTGTTCCTCTGGTTATCATTTGTATTTGTTAACCATAGTTTGATTTCTGTTTAATGTTGTGCATGATTTTTACAATGTGCTTTATTCATTTATAACACACTAACTGATAAAAGGAGTTTTCCAGAAATGCAAGAAATAAAGGTAATGTCTTCAGCCTTAAAAAATTCTGATTATAAATCAGAAACATATGGAAGGATGTTCATACAATCACTAGGTCATTTTTCAGCTGTCTCCATTTTGCAGCTGGTGGCCCCTAAGAGTGACCTAAAATAATCTAATTCACAGAGCCTTCGAAATAGTTGCAACTTTTCATAAAAATACTGGGTGTTTATGTGTAACTATTTCATCCCGGGTACTTTTTTAGTAATTCTGAATCTTAAGGAATGTTCTACGTTTTCTCTCTGGGACATGATGACATTTATTTTACATTAAATACCACCTCTGATCCCTCCTCCATCCCTCAAGGATGCTGAGGTGGAATAGACTTTGCTTTACACAAGGACTCTTCCACAGCACCACCCTCAGTCCTCAAACCAGCAAACAAACCAGGAGATTGCTCCCTCCTCCTCCCTCTGGGATACTTTAGTTCCCAGAATAAATGCAACCCCATCATCATCATCACTGGCATTAAACTGCCTTAAAACTATTTTTACACCCTGTATCAGGACCTCAACAAAAAGCAGAAGGGAATGAAGGAGTCTGAGAAGTTTCATATCACACATTTATGCAGCAGCAAAGAGATAAATGTAGTTTTAGAAAGTAGAATTAATCCCACACAAACATCAAGCAGAAAAGGCTTGTGTTTTAGAAAATAAAACTTGCGTAGAGAACCGTTCCAAAAAGTTATTTCTTTTAGGTTACAAAAGAAGAAAATAAAAATAGAACCACTGAGTTCAGTTTTAGCATCACTTAATGCTTTTGCCCTCTTTAACAGTAAATCTGTGTCTCACTGCTTGCAGATCATTCTGTACATGTTATCAGCCTGGTGCAGGAACTGTCTGTTCCTCTGTAAAACCTCTTCTATTATAATCACTCCAATCCAGAACAGCTGGTCAGCACTGTGAAGTGTTTAAATCCCACTCCACACAAGAGCTATGCCAAGGAACCTCTAACACGTTACCTTCCACATGAAGCAGAAATATCACACACAAAAGAAAATCCAGCATTGTGCCCAGGAATCTTTAGAAGCTTTCCTAATTTGTCCTCATCCCATTCTGTCCCACATAAATTTCTGGCCAAGAGAAGACAGTGACTTTTGAGCATCCAGTGTGAGTGATTCCCAGCATCCATAAGCACAGGTCAGCTGAGCAATAATCCATAGTACTTTTTTCCAAGAACACTTATAAACAGTAAAACTCAAACTACAGAAGTTGCCAATATCATCCTTTAGAGACTCTGATACAAGATGAAAGCCAAGGTCTTTAAGCAGCTGCAAAATACACTTTCTTTGTCTAAATATAGACCAAACCTGAGTTATTAAAAAGAATCTCAGCTTTGGTTTATTCCATATGGAATATCTTAATAGCAACTTTATGGGACTCTCCTAGTGCTGCCTCACAGCCTTATTAACCCCTGCACCCCAGAAATAAGGCCCGAAGTTTTTTCCTCCCCATCTTTCTTTTTCCAGGGTTCTGCCTCCCATTTCACAACCACAAGTCTTTATACAGGCAGTGCCAGCCCCTGCTTCCATGTGATTCCTACAAGCACCTTGGGGAAGTCATTTCCAACCAGTCCTGCACAGAGAAAAGTCTATCCCCTCTGTATTGACATATAAACAGCACTAAATACTGTCATTCTCTCCCAGACGCTGAAGATTTATTCAACAATGTGAAGAGTTTGGATTGTTACCCTCATTTCTGTCTTGCTCTCCTGTGTTTTTCCTATCTCTGCCATCCATACCTATCCAATTTCTCACTTTTTCTCTCCCAAAAGCTCTTTATTTTTCATTGTCTAACACAACAGAAGGGAACCTTGGGGAACAAATTTTACACCTACTCTGTACACAACCCTTTTCACCTAAAGTTAAGTTTTTCTGACAGCAGAATCAAGACCAGAATCCAATCCCATTAGACTGGCTTGGGTTCTATCCACTACAAGAAAAGAAGTCTTATGGTTCATTTACACCTTCAGCTACACTTTATCTCCTTACAAAATTATAGGGAAATGACTACTGTTCAAATTTAAGCCACGATTCCATAACAAAATTAGGAAAAATAACATTTTTAAATGCCTAACATTCCAAGTGAAAGTATTTTGTGGGGAAATCAGTCATGGGGAAATCAAAAACCACACCACGAACACATTATCAAGGCTCTCTTCCGAAACTGGAGCTCAATGAGTTAACAACACAGCAGGCTTAGGTGTCCAGAAAAGAAGTTCAAATTTAAGCCACGATTCCATGTCAACAAAATTAGGAAAAACAACCTTTTTAAATGCCTAACACTCGGGGTGGAAGTATTTTGTGGGGAAATCAGTTGGCACGAATGAGATATCATGGGGAAATCAAAAAACACACCATAAACACATTCTCAAGGCCCTCTTCAAAAATTGGAGCTCAATGAGTTAACACCACAGCAGGCTTAGGTTTCCAGAAAAGAAACCACCTTCCAAGTACATCGATCCTTGTAACCAGAGTCCAAGCAGCAGAGGCACTTACACATCCCATTTCCAAGCACTAACAGTGCCTAGAAAGCACTCCCTGCTTGCCAGGCTATTTCCTGTGAGCTCCCCTCCTGCCAGTGCATATGAACCACATATTTCATCTCACATGATTTGGATATTGTGGTTATTTCTAGTCACTCTGAGCAGGAATAAAGCAATACTCCTGTTCCTTGTTTGCAGCCACTCACACCATCCCCATCCCTGTGCTGATCTGAGCATCTGGTACATGTTCAGATAAATGTGGTTTTATCTGACATTATTTACTGATATATTTTCTTCTTTCATGACAATGCAGACAAACTATGGGGCAAGACTACTACTTTATTTGGCACTGTAAGCTACTCCTTGATGACACCATGCCAAATGAACTACTTAACGTCTCACTCTTTGAATGTATCTGTAAGGAAGTTCCTGAGTTTCTAAGAAGTGCCTCTACTGCAGGGAGTACACACAACAACATTTTTCTGATAAGCACAGAACCAAAATCTTGTGACCCTGACGAACACAGACTTTTCACAATGTTCTGTGCAGAAGCTGTTCATGAAGTTGTCTAAAAATCCAGAGCCTCTTCTCCTCTTGCAAATCAAAGCAAACAAGAGTTTCCTTGAATGAAAAATTCCTCAATTTTCAAAGCCTCGTTTATTTAGTAATTTTCCCTCACTTTTTAAAGCTGTCATATGTAAGGAAAAGACAAAGCTATTCCTAAGACACTCTAAGCACATAGCTGTGCAATCAAGGATTTCAGTACTTACAAAATAAATTATCATAAGACTATAACAAATATATTTCATATTTTATATGTTGCTTCCAGCTTCAATACTTACTACTTTTCTTCCCTTAGAATAGTTATCCTTTGATTACATTCAAGCATTGGAAACATCTGGATGCCCCAGAGACAGAGGAAATGTTAACCTGGATGTCTGGCAGAGGGGTGGGCAAGTGAGCTGTGTCATTATTTCCCAGACATGTACGAAACCAGGGGGGATGGTAAGATGGTACTGAAACTGCAACTTCACCACTTCCAGATTCCTGGTGTCCTTATTATTCCAGCAGGATAGCATCCAATGGGATTCAGGGCCCAATTTCCATTATTCCTGAGCCTCTTCCCTTCACATCTCCATTATTTCATCACAGCATTATCCTAGAACAAGCTTCAAGTCCAAACTATCACACTCTTAAATTTGCATATGAACTAAACTACAGACGTTTTTATAAAATCCAAACGAGTTCAGAAACTGGTAGGATTATAAACTCCAAAAGATTTTAGAGAGCAACTGGCTGTAGTCACTCTGCAGATTTACTACAGACATTTGGCTGCTAAACAAGGCAGCACTTAAAAGAAAATTTAACCCAAAGGTCCACAAGTTTATCACCAATGTCACTCTAGAAAAAAAAAAAAAGGAAAAAAAGGTATGACAATAAAAGAGAAACCTAAGTCTGGATATGTTCCCACTAGATTTTATTGCTACATACTTTATAAAGACTTGAGAAAGCTACTCTATAAACTCTCAAAGTTGGTCATCTGTCTCCCATTTGTGCTGACTGCCAAAAATTCATGATGAGGAAAAGGATGGGGGAGGAAGAAACACATTACAAATCCAGAAAACTGCTGCTCATAGTTCAGATGGAAATTCTACACCTGGACAGCGTTTACTGAGTTATCTATAGAACTGAAACAGAACTTTACTCAAAGCAAGTATTTATGGTGAATCCAATTTTTCAATAAACTGTCTAATAATTCAATTAATGAGGCATTTAGCCATTGATTGTCTAAAAATCTCAACACAAAAACCAGAAGTTCCAAAGAATATTTTTCCAGAACTCTTCAGACTGAAAAGTTTCCATTTCATAGGCAAGTGAAACTTCTCTAAACACATACAACTTGTAATAAAACATTTCACTATATTCACAAAATGTGACTAATACAACAGACGTGTGTTTTGGCTCTACCTCTGTCTCAGAAAGCAGCTGCTTTGTCTCTAGGCTGAAGCTTTTCACAAAATGGATAACACATGCCTTATTAGAGTTTGCACAATTAATATTTGATTTAGAGAAAAAGCCTCAGCAATTATAAAGAGCAAATCACCACAAAGCAGCAAGCTGCCATTTTAACAAGGAACACCAAAAGTAGGATGAGCTACACAGGCTCAGCATTTGCAAATGTTAGGCAAAGTACAACCCCCTGCTCCAGGATATTACCTCTCACCCCGGGGAGAGAATTCTGGCAAAGCATTTTTACCCCATGGAAAGCACTCTTCAGACTGTCAAACTTTGAGAGAGTATTCATTTCAACAATTTGGATGTAATTCATAGCTTGAACCTGAAGTACAATGACAAAAGAGTAACTATAGATAAGGATATCTGGTTTTTCACTGAAGAGCTTGGAATCTGCTAAAAAGGTAGGTGGATTTTTTTCCTATGAGTATATTAACCTAGAGCTTAAATAAAACTACAGTAAAGAGGAGAAAAATGCTGTGCAAAGATTTATTTTTTTAAATATTGCATGCATATTTGTAATGTTTCAAAGATTATGTTTGCAGCCTCTTCCCCCTCTCCTGCCTGAGAAGTGCACAACCTGTACAACAGCCTGAGGGTATTAAGTTATCTTCTCGTTTAGTCTCAAATATAAAGCAACAGACAATGAGAGGCTATTCCTATAGAGCATTTAGGTTTGAAAACCCTTATTTTGACAATAAAGAAAAATGCTTTTGAACCTCACATATTTTAATTAGTTCATCTATATACATGCCAAATGTTTCATATGTACAAAATCCTCTTGCTTTTAACAAAAATAACAAACTGGGAAACAAGCAAATGCAATTAAGGTAATATTTTCCTTACTAGTTGGAAAATGTTTATTATTTCCCAGTTTCTTCTCATGTTAAGAAGGGATTTTATAAAGTTAAGTTAATTAAAGGACATCAGGAGTTAAAAGTTGTTCCATGTTCCTTATGCGTTAGAAACCACTGCCAACAAGTCCTCTAGGCTTTAAATATTGTTTTGACGGATTGCATTTTCATTTCCAGTCCCAAAGAAAGTGTTCTCCTGAGTCCAGGCACGAGCAGATCTTCAGCAGCTCCCTGAAAGCCACATACATTGTTCTGGGCAAGAATGAAGACTTTGCAGGCTACTTTTTTGTTGTTTGTGTTTGTACCTTTGGTAAATCCAGCACCACCTCTGCAGCAAGAATCACTCCAGTTTTATGAGTATGATACAGATGTTTCCATGGGAAGCCTGACCCAACAAGATTATGAAATGCAATCCAAGGATATAAGAAAGGTATTTTATTTATATTTTCATTTTAATATTTTTAACTGCTAAGCATTATATGAAAAAGGTGTTGTGTGCATGTATGTGAGCTTTATGGAAAAGTCTTAAAATAACAGGAAAACATACAATGGGTTCAGACATAGGGAAAGCCACTCAAACTAAAACCACAAAAATATTACCCTTGCTACAGTCTGAGTAAGCCACAGAAGGCAGGCTTGCACAAATAAGGTTAAAGCATCATTTTAACTCTGCTGTACTTATGTGCCTACAATTGTAAGAGTTTCAAGAATAGGATATATTCATTACTAGCTCAACAGTTTGAACGATGCTGTATTAACTCAGTAAACTTGCCTAAAAACAAGGAAGGGGATTTTATTTTTTTTTTTAGTATCAAAGTAATAATTGGAACCCTCCTTTTCATTGAGCATAACCTGCCAGTATAAACCACAGTTTCTCTTCTATTTGCCAAACTATCAAGTTTCTTTCCTCAGTTTCTCAGGGGTGGGTGGTTTGGGTTTTTTACAGCTCAACAGTTCAGCAGTCCCAAATTTCTATAGAACATCCAGTGCTGCAGGAGTCACCTACACTATTAACACTTTGAGGGTCTTAATAAAGAGAATATCCCCTACAGCTCAGTGCACTCACGAGCATCTCCAAACAGAATGTTTTTGTTGGATGCTTCACATTCCTGCCTCTGAATTTCAATACAAAAGCAGAAGACACAAAGCCAGGGGAGAATTCAGTGAAGTGCCACAGCCTCAGCTGCAAACCTCACACCTCCATTCAGACCTAAGCAGTGCACATCAACAGGAGGAGATACAACACTGATCAGGGAGAAAAACCAGCAGCGATTGTCCCAAGAGTAGTTGCCAAGGAAAATACCACAAATCCAAGCCAAGTGGTAACAGCCCAGTATGAAAAGCTCAAGGAGGTTTTCATTAATATTAACTGTACTTGTTACAATAACTTGGTCTGATAAGCAAGAAAAATAAAACAGTAAAAGATAGTAAGTAAAATATTGCAGCCCAAATATAGAAAAATCACTTTCGCATACCTTTCTAATATTTTCCAATTCTACTTAAATTACAGCTTTCCACTGTTCGACTAAAACAAACAGCTACATATTTATATCAAAAAAATGTCTAAGGTATTTTTAAATCTGACATCTGCCACAGTGATGAAGTAACATGTTTTCATGAACCCATGAAAAAGGCACTATATAAATGACTTAACTAATCGGTGACTGTCCACTCAGAAGTAAGTTTTTAAAAAATACTAAGCCTGTTAACTTTAACCGGCTAGGCACAGCATCAGATGACACCCATTAATAAACTGTTTGCAGCAGATTGCTGCTGTTTCAGTAGAGGAACAACAAGGAGGATACCTACGTGGAAATGTGCCAACACATGTGCCACAGACAAATCAAACTCCTCCTGGCAGTGCTATAGGCTGGAGGTCTTCCCAAGGCCAACAGCTCTGCTTAGGATAATTCTAGGAATGTGGTGGGTCATTATTTCCATCAGGTCAGTTCTCCATTGACATGTTTTCATTGCAAAATAATAAATGAGTTCCTTACGTGCAACAACTACGTCGACACAAGTGCCAGTGTTCCCAGTTGAAACCATGGGGTGCACAAACAGATCTTCTGTTCATTTATTGCAAATTTTACTCCCCGAATATTCCAAGTGTTAACTGGAACTGAAATGCTTGCCAAACGTTTCCTCAAGCATGCCCAGCCAGAAATCTATCTTGCATACAAATTTAACTCCTTACTGTATGCTTGAACACACAGATAGAAAAAAGACTTCTACTAAAACCATCAGAAGAAATTCATTACTATGATTATTTGAAACCACAGCCAAACCAGTCTTGAATAAAATTTGAGCAATTTAAAACACAAAATCTTAATTTCTACAAGAGAACAGAACCACCCAATTAGACACTGTCTCACATCTGGACGAACTCATTTCATCGAATATGAACTACCAGCTTTACAGACCTTTGTGTTACAAGATGAATAAAATATTTTGAAGAAATTTGAAGATGGTTAAAGCATTTAGATGTGAAGCGTTAGTGTGGCTTTGTATGGGTAATTCTGTCTGTGCAGTGCAGTGCAAGAGGCAGGTGGAATTTAAGTGTGTGAGTAGGGCAATACTCCTTCAGTGCATTCCTTACATATGCAAGTAATGAACTTGTGGTTATAATCCAAATAATCTTCTGCACTGATACTCCATGGTTAGGAATTTTTATAGCTGATCAGCAAATATTTTTTCAGTTTTAGGGATTTAATGGTATTCTGCAAATTACCAGTTTTAATTTTTTAAAAGATCTCTGGCAGAGATTAGTGACACACTGCATTCTGCTAGGAAGTCCTAGCAGACTTTGATGGCTCAAGTAGGAGACTGAAATCTTCACCTGGGACAGATAAGCTGTGTCAGAAAATGTTATTAGATGTCCCTCAGGAGCCAAACCAGCTGCAGCCATCCAAGTGCAGCTGTTCCATTACCAGTCCACGCATTCAGAAGCCTCTACTGGCACAGATACCTCAAGGTCCACATCTTCATATGCCTAACAAAGCTATCTGTGTGAGATAAGTCCTTCCGCAGAAAGCTTTTGGGAGCTTTGCTGTTTGCTGTTCAGCTGACACCCCCAGCTTCCCTCCACCCAGCACAGCCAAACTCTGCCAGCATCCTGAGAACCTCAAACTTCGCTGGGGCAAACCAACCCAGCCCAAACAAGAGCCAGAGCCTGGAGAGGCAGACGCAGGGAAGAGCCAAGGGATGGATGATTCACAGGCTAAAAAGGGGTCAAAATGACAGAGGCTGGCTAAGATATTTGTTTCTCAGGCTTTATGTCAAGCCTGAGGGGTTTGTTTTGCAGAATACAAAAATTCCCACAGTAAAGTATATGCAGGCAACTAAATACCAAATAAAACAGAGTATCAGAAGTAGCTTGAAAGCTCTTACTTGCACACTGCTCTTGCAGATGAACACCTGCGTGCCTGAAGGAGGGGAGAGTGGAGGGATTAAAAGAACTTTGTCAGCACTCCCAGTGTGCAAGCAGCTCTCCAACAGAGCACTTTGCTCCTGCCAGGGCCTGATCCTTAAGCATGTTTAAAGCAAAACATCTTCCACATCTCATAATGTTCTTTCCTGCATGTGTTTCCAATAGCCACGCACACTAAAAAACATATTGTCTTGTTCTGTCCTACAAATATTCCCCATCAAAAAAACCACCCAAACCAAACAAATTATGCAAGCCAAAACCAACCTGAAATCCCCTTAACTTTAATACATGCAAATCACAGTATAAGCCACTGTATCTATACTGTAAATACAGTAATAATAAGTAATTCTCTAAAATTCCTCCAGTATCCAATGAAAATCTGCCTACTGTTCCCTGAATCACAAGAGGCCCTTTCTGTTAGCAGCCCACACCTTTTTCATGTAGTTCATGAAAACAAATTACTCAATTTCAGCCAATACCTGCAAGGAATGTGTTTATAAACTAAGTTGTCCTGCAATTGAAAAGATGCAATGACTATCTCCAGGAGGAATTCTGAATAGCTTTAAATGCAAGGATATCTCAATCATTTGGGTAAAACAACAACAAAATATAACTTATACTCACAAGAATCCTATTGACTCTACTGTTAGTAAACACCCACCACTTACATATTCCTTCCCACCACGTAGTCTGTATTTTCTATCTCTATTTTATGTCTACTGTCCTTTCCTAAAGAACTTGAGTTTTCTAAAGAGCGCTGGCAGCACCCTCCCTTCTTGCCTTTCAAAGAGACTAGCTCATGTGTAAAAGTGATAATACATCACATTAGTCATCCACCCTATAAAAGCATTTTAAAAATTAAGTGCCATAAGGAGGTACGTTGTAGGAAGCTCACTTTTAAAAGATGTTCTTTCAGATCTTTGTAATGCTCTGTGGCTTTTGGTTTGCAATTTGTGTTTTAAAATAACATTTGCTCTCTCACAAAGGATGGAACAAACGTTTCTCTTGACACTTCCCTAATACTGCAAAGTGATGACAGCCAACTCGATGTCCCACCAACAAAGGATACAAGTAAGTTAATTGATACGAATATTGCCATGTCCAAGATATCCAAAAGAATCTATTTTAATATGCAAATCTAATGTGCAAAGGATGGTGAAGGCTATAGAATTAATCTTTTCATTTATGAATATCTTTCATATCTCCTGTGGAAAACCTTCTAACTTCTGATGGAGCAGGCTGAAAAATTTAAAGGATCCTCAGGTAAACTCTGAATACACAAAGCACAGCTTGTAAGGATCTCCACAGACTTACCCAGTCATATTTGCCATTGAGGTGTACCCAAGTTAAATAAGTTAGGCAGGACAACTAAGAAAAACAAAATACACCCCCCAGTAAGTTCCACAGTTTAACCAAGTGATGATGAAATATGATGTGCTTGAATTAATTCAATAGATTTATTTGAAGAATTGGCTGTTCTCAAAGTCTACATATGATGATCAGGGAGGTCAATGTTTCAAATACATCAGGAACATTCTTCACTTGCCAAAGTTTCCTACAGGCTCTGGGTACATTGTCCAGGTTTCTCCTAACAAGCCCCAGTGCTCTCTACACATGAAAAGGACAAAGTTTCTCTGCCAAACAGAGCGGTGAGAAAAAGACACACTTATTTTGTGTGTCTGTCATCTCAACTTCCAAAAATAACTGATGATTCAGCAAGACCAGGACTGTCAATCTACACCAAAGTGCTAATTCAAGGTTAATTATTGCCAAACAGCACCTGTCAACAAGCCCCCATCAAAAGCTGAGCAAGTCTCCAAGAACATCAGAGCTTCCAGACAGACAAGCATAAAAACTATTGCCTTTTTAACAGTGACAACACTGTTTGACAAACATTTTCCATTTCCTACACAAACATATGAAAAACAAGCCACTAAATTAAAAAAAATGAACCACCAAATGGGGCAGAAATCCAAAGCCTAAAAATGATGATATTCACACAGCTAAACCTCAAAATCTTCATTCTGTTCTCTGCAGTGCTGCTGTAAGAAAAAGAATTACTGTTCCATGTACTGGGTTGGCTTCCCAGTATTGACCAGCTCCCTCTGTAACTCCTCACTGGTTGTAGAAGGTCCTGTTTGCTGTGTAGTGACAACCACCCCATAGAATGTCCCTGCTGCCAGCACTGCAGACACTCCAGGGTGGAAGCCAACCAAAACTCTCAAAGTACAGAAAACACAGCACAAGACACAGCAATGGTGATGGAACTGGATTCAAAGCCACGTTCATTATTTGAATTTTGCTGGCATAAAAGATTAGCGCAAAGCAGGAGTTACTGATACTTAACTGCTGTCCATGAGGAACAGGACGAGCCACAATGGTCTCAAACTATGTCACAAAAAGTTTCTCTCTGCTTAAAACAACAGCTTTAAAAATCTCAGCATAAAACTGGATAGAGATTGTCAAGTTGGCTCTGAGCAACCTGGTCTAGTGGAAGGTGGCCCTGTCTGTGGCAGGGGGTTGGAATGAGATGATCTTTAATGTCCCTTCCAACCTAAACCATTCTAGGATTCTATTAAAAAAAACCCCATATGTAATATAAATATAATTGCTGGAGTTTTTATCAAAACGTTTAGACAAAATAGTAGCTAGGAATAACACAGAATAATGTGTGACCTGCCAGAAATGCTCCGATGCAACTATAGTACCAAATGTGTGCACTGCCAGGTGTTTCTCCTTGTAGGTTTCTGTTTTCTAAAGGATGGTTCCAAATGTGATATTTATCATGGTCACAGACTTGCAGTTGTCATACTCACCATACTCTTAGCCAACTAAAGGTTTAAACTGAATTCAGGTTGATTAACAGCATCTCCCATGCTCAGGTAAGAACAGAGATTATACACAGGGAAATCACGCACAATAAAAAGAACAAAAACCCAAACCAGTCGACAACATTAAATCTTTCCACAACTTGACGCAAATAGAATTATTTAAAAACCCAACAACGGGAAATCTTAAAAAGAGCCAGAAAAAGCTCAATTTGGAATAACCAAGCTTGAGTTGAGTGAGTTGTACTCGTGTGCTCCCCCCTTGCTGGCAGACCTGCCCACGTGTTTGCTGTGCGTGTGCCTGAGCGGCTCGGTGTACTGCGAGGAGATCGACATCGAGGTGGTGCCGCCGCTGCCCAAGGAAACCGCGTATCTCTACGCCCGCTTCAACAAGATCAAACGCATCGCCGCCTCCGACTTCGCCGACATCAGTGAGTGACACCCCAACTCCCATTTCTCTTTTAGAACAAGAACTGGAAAGGCAAAATCTGTAAACATCTCAATACTCCCAAACAATCAGGGAAAAATCAGATTGCTAAAAATAAAATCCAGCTCCGCATCCCAGCTGGTCTTAAATGACCAGATATTACTTCTCCTTCAAATGGTCCAGGGACAGTTCTCCCCCAGCTATTTCACTCTATAGCATGACAAATTCTATGAATATCTGAAATTATATTATCTCTAAGACAAAAAGATGGGTCCTATGGATGCTAAAAAGCTTTAGCAGAGAAGTTTTCAGCTCTCTGCTGCATTTTGTGAGAGCTCTGTCTTTCCCATGCAAACTATTAAAAACAATGCTATGGGGTTTGTAAACCAACTTTGCTATCTTGCACCTGCAAACTATTTTTAGGATTGTTACAATATCAACTAGGGAAATATTTTGAATGGGTGTTGGGAGAATTGACCAATTGCTCTGGTAGGTAGCTAACTAGAGGTCCAATAGCCTTTTGCCATTCAAGTAAACTCTAAGGGAACTAACACATATAAACCCATCTATTATTAATTAAATAATTCCATTATCTCCATTCCTTCCTGGCTCTGTGTCATTATTCCTCTCCATCCCCACTATAACAGCAACAGGATCCAGAGTACCTCCCTTTTTTTACTTTCAATTTAAGACGAGGAAAAAAATCCAAAGGTCAATTTTACCCATATTTTAATAGTATTTGCATTTGTAGATCACAATTTAGATGCTGCAGCCAACAGTAGAATGTTTAGCATATACAGCCATACACATTCCTCATGCCATGTCATTATAAAGTCAATACTTAGATTTTCATTTCTTTTGTGTAAAGCTACCTTGAGAAGAATTGATTTTAGTGGAAATAGGATAGAAGAAATAGAAGATGGAGCCTTTTCAAAGCTTCTGCTGTTGGAAGAACTTTCTCTTGCTGAAAATCGACTTGTAAAACTTCCTGTTCTACCTCCCAAGCTAACAACATTTAATGCAAACCAAAACAGAATCAAGAGCAGAGGAATCAAAGCAAACGCTTTCAAGGTAAGGAAAAACCCAATAATTTAGGTAACCAAAGTAAACAAAATTAGTAACCAGACTATTCAGTCTGCCACCAAATTATTTTTCTGTCTTCATAATCTAAGAAACAAACTATGATGAAGCAGCTTTCCAGGTTTTGCTTTGCTTCTAAGGCACTCTGGAATATCAGTCATTTGTGCACTCACTCTCTCATGTCCTTCATGTAGAAAAGAATTTTCTATTAAATACCTCACCTGCTTCCTTTCTCTCTTACATGTAAAGGAAAAAAGTTCAAAAAGTGATGGCTCAAATACAGTTCTGAGGACCACAGAAACACTAATAATATATATATAGTATTTTATAGTGGTCTCAAGTTTTATAACCAACATGCTGACACTGAAATTTCTCAAACATAGAAGGTGTATTCTATTAATTTGATATAATAGAATTCAACATCCACAGCCAAAGGATGGGTTTTGTGACATCAGTTGACAGGCTATGTGATCAGAAAAAAATACTGATGTCTTGTAACAGGCATGAGTTACTTAAGGTCAAGTAATACCAGCATTAGTAACCTCTCTTTCTGTTTAACAGAAGCTCACAAATTTGGCCTACCTCTACCTAGGACACAACGCACTGGAATCTGTTCCCCTGAACTTACCCGAGAGTCTGCGCATTCTTCACCTTCAGGTATTCCCAAAGGATTTCCATAACGTTCTCTTAGGAAAAGCCTCAGGAGTTACACACTTCAAATCAAATTTGTCCTATTTTAAAGCAGTTCCCACTACAGTTTTCCAATGCACCTCTGAATAAAACAATTTACCTCTAATGTGTATGGCCACAACCATCCACAAGTTCAGAAGTTGCTAATTCCCATGCGTGGATTTATTATAGGTTTCTGTACATCAAGCATAGAAAATGGCAAAATGAAGCTATAATCTTTTATCACCAATGCATTGACCATACACATGTATGTATTTATTTATAAAAACATTTTGGTTTGCAGTACAACAACATCACCAGCATCACAGATGACACGTTCTGCAAGTCCAACAACACGCGCTACATCCGCACGCGGATGGACGAGATCAGGATGGAGGGCAACCCCATCGTCCTGGCCAAGCATGTCAACGCCTTCTCCTGCCTGAGGATGCTGCCCGTGGGAACCTACTACTAGCCCTGCTCGTGTCATTCCACGTGCCAGAGCCAGGCGTGGTAACCAGGATCACTTCTTCCTCCGTTTACAAGTTCATATCCTCTCCCTTACTAACGCTCTTGTCCCTGCATACCCAGGACCTTCTGCTCTGTTGAAACGTTCTCCTCTGAAATAACCATTTCAAACCAGTCACTTCAGTAGTCACAGTGTCCTTCATGCTTTCAGAATCTTTTCTGTTAATGCAAGTGTAAAAATATATATATATATGCACACACATCATCTCAACTTTTATTTCACCACATACTCTTTATGGTAAAATCACACAAAACTGCTTGTTCTCATTCTTTACCAGCACTCAGAACAATCACCACATTTTACTTTCAGATGAACGCAAGATATTCTTTGAGCGAGCCAAAGCAGAAAAATACTTCTGAATTCCAATTCCACTCTTTTAATCTGAAATGAAATCTTTTCAGTTGACCTTCAAAGGTGTATTGGATGAAGATGCATATGAGAAAGTTATGTTTAGAAACAGAACTTCTCAAAGCTTAAATTCCTTAAAGTTTCCTTAAAAACTTGATTTGTGGTAAATGAGAATAACTCCTATTTAGGTTTACTACACCAAGCAACATAGCAGCTGGAACTTTTCAAAGATGTCTTAGATTTCCTTCTACTATTTTGCTTTGAAAATCACATATGTGTTTTATTTTTACACAAGGTATTTTTAAGTGAAATAGATATGTTTTGCTGAGCTGTTCTCACAAGAGCTGTTTTTGAAACACCAGCTTCCCATTTTAAAATAACGGGCTAAGTACAGCATAATAGACTCAAATATCTCAGTTAATAACTAATGATGTAGATCAAGCCTTGGTTCCATAGCTTCTCTTGATAGGAAATGTGACAATACAGTAAAGAGCAAAGCTGAATTCATGTGTTTACCTATAAAAAAGTATGATTTCATCTAGATGTCAGTGTGAAGAAACAGAATTACCCTTGAACAACAATACTTCTGATCATTAGGGAAAAAATCAAATCAGATTTTTAAATTTAAAAGAAAAGTTAATTCTGAGTTCAGATGAATGACAGAATCAACTTCAAGCATTTAACTCAACTACTTTAACCTATGCAGTGTATTAAAAACATAAATTGACATGTGCAGGCTTTGACAGTCAGTTCATCTAAAACTGGACATCATTGATAAAGGGCACAATGTTTTTAATTCCACAATTACACATTTCTGACATCCAGTTTCTCCCCTCAAATACCTACCACGGGTGTAAACCCTCCAGACAAATGAATGCCAAAGGTGTGCTAGTTGCTATTACCACATCAACTTTGTACTAATTTTGAAGCTAGTATAGATTCCTAATTTGTAGAAATAGTTTAGCATCAAATGCATGATGATGTATCAACTACATCTAGAATACTGATTTTACAAGATATTTTGTATTAGTTTTATTTACCTTATTTAGCTAAGCCTTGATTTGTTAGTGCTTGTGCTATGGGGAATTGATGCCCACTTAATTCTGAACACGTATTTTTGCCCTGAACTCATTATCCAAGAAAAACAGAAATCCTCAGTATTTTCCATTTTAAGTTATTTGGTGTAACAATAAGGAAATTCCATTGTCTTAACTGAGAACAAAACCAGGTCCGGCAGCAATACTTGGTTTTCATTTTTCCACATAAGTCATAAAACTTTGATGTTCCCAGGTTTTTAGCAAAACATAAAAAGCAACTTCAAAGCATGTAAAAATACATTCCAATGTAAAGCCAAATTTCTATTAGGAAAAAAATTAAAACCATCAATTCTCCCATGACTCTTGTGATAAATGCCTAAGATGGAAAAAACACAGCTGTAAGTGTAATAACGTTACATAAGCAGCAGCCTCTGATCTTATTCTCATCACAAATCACTGCTACTAAAACAAACTCCTTCCAGTATTAACAGGATCAGTAAATATCACCAAAAATGCGTATACACAAATATATGCACCTTTTTGTAATATATACACGTAAACATTTTAAGACCTACCCACTACCCCACAATTGATTTTACTTTAAAATGTTGTATATATTTTTGAAACGCACTAATTATCATCAGTAATGCTAATTAATACTCTTAATACTTTGTGAGCAACCCAAAGTAGACAAGTGGTGCCTTCTGAATGCCTCATGCAGGCACCAAGTTATCTGATGTGTTTTACTTTACTTTCCCCATTCACAGCAAGTTAATCAAAACATGAAGTGAGAAAGGCTTCGGGAGGGAGGATTTCCACCTCCTGTTTGTGTGACCAGTGCTAATATCAAGCTGAATGTAAACCATTCTACTTTCTTCCTATCACTCATTTCTGTTCTGTATTTCCAATAAAACTTGAATTTTTGTTCTTGTTTATCAGTATCAGCTCCACCAACCTGCTCTTCCAGCCTTGCCAACGTGTTTCAGTTGTTCCGCCTCACAGCAGACTAAGGTTAGAAGATTGTTTGCAGATGTAAATCCATTTTACAGACATATTTATTGTGAGAATAGCAAGACCTGCCATACAGAATACTTGGGGAACACTTCATTTTTTCCTTCAAAACCTATTTTGAATTGACCTTGAATTGTCATTAGTCTCAAAACATTCAGTATTACTTGAAGTACTCAGTCACTTCTACATTATCCCTTTCTTCTCAAGTACCAAAACAGTAAAGAAAAAATAACCTTTGGTGTTTTTATACTGCACTCTGAGGAAAGTATCAGAAACTGTTTTATTTCTACTTAGAAGCCTTGGCAATTTTCTTTTAAATAACAGATTAATAGAAAAGCTATAAACTCAAGACTCCACGCTAGTCTTCTCTCCAAAACAGAGGAGTCTAGAGAGCAGGTAGGGGGGGAAAAAACAAATACAAAGATTACAGACTCCTTTTCAATGTTGTGTAAGTGTGACTATTAACAGGATAGAGTCCTGAGTTGTTTTTATGCATATATTAACAACATATGTCTAATTGCCTTCACACAAATTACTAAAACCATTAAATTACAAATACACATTCTCCTTGGCAATCTAGTTATTTGAATTGTCAGATTTGATCTTTGAACCCGTTTATTAATTCTCTTACATGAGAATGTCTTTTGTTTCTAAATGAAATGATTAGTAATGCTAGCTGAAATAAGGCCTAAAATACTCTTCACAAGCACAGTCAGTCATATTTGGTAAATATTCTCCCAAACTGGTTTGCCCTTCAACTTCACCCTTGTCTTTGACCATGGAAATAAAAATACCTCTAGAAAGAACATCTGTAATACTGAGAAACTTGTAATATGTCTTCAGTGAATTATCTTCACACATCTTTTAGCAATTAGTAGATCATTTCATTGTTTATACTCAACATCTGAACAAATACTTCTAAAAACTGCTTATATAACAACAATTTAAAAATTGTCTCCAAACCCATCTCCTTTCTAATTTTTTTCTTTTGTTATATTTTAAAATGAGAAATATTTACAACAGTTCACCAAATCACTGTCCCAGAAACCACAGCCACTGCTGATGTGTGGATCAGAAAGCATCAAGTGAAGCTGGAAAAAAAAAACAATCCCAAAGCCCTAAAGCTCTTGGTGCTCTACCTTTTCTACTGAGGGATGAAAGAAAAGCCCTTATACAAAAGCCAGCAGGATTAGGCAACACCAGTTCATTGCTCAGCTGAAGACTGGATTCTTTTTTAACATTATCAGAAAATGGAACTCTTTTTTCTACTCTGGTTGATTGGATAATAGAAATTGAATCATCTGGCACAGAACTCAAAGGCCTAAAAGATCAAAAAACAGGAAACAATGCAGTTCCACTTGACATTAGAGCTGGAAAGTAAAGATGGGGTCAAGTTTAATGCAGTAAATTCTTGAGGTAAATAAAACTCAGCTAAGAAACCACAAATGATTAAGCAGCTAAACATCCTCCTCTAACATAAGGCATCATGTAAGATATTTTGTGTCTCTAAGACTGTAGTATTTTTACTCCAAGGATTAGCTGTTTATCTTAAAACCAGCACAAAGCCAAAACCAACAAGCCAAATACCAATCATTTAAAACTAAGTTCAAATCCTAGGTTCCAGTTAGGAGGAGTTTATTTCCCACACAAGTAAAACACTCCAGAACTGCAAGTCCTGTCACCCAAACACACGCTGACACATCTTCAAGAGAAACAGATCTAATCCTTCAAAACCAACATTTACATGCCAAAGACTACAAGTGTTATTTTCTTTTAATTTCTCCTTTTTCCCTTTTTAAAAAATCAAAATAAAACATAATACCAAAGCAAACTGTCTTACTCCCTCACAGAAAGGCACAGATTTATTCTCCTCCACCCATGAGGAAGCAGCAATTGCTGCTCAATTGCTCCTTGAACACAGCACAAATCTTGAGCTCAAATTCTCTTCACCACCACATGCAAAATTGAGACCGCATATTCTGCTAAAGACAGCCAGTTTCACCTCCAATGCTCTGTCTTAATGAACTACTTAAGGCAATAAATGTTGTACTAATAAATAAAGGCTTGACAGACAGTACCTTAAAATGCAGGAAGGTGCGTCTGCGATGTTCATACCACTCAGCATAGGTTGAAAGGCTTCTGAAAAATGTCACAAGACTTCCACGTTCTTCAGTGCTATAAAACAAAAATATATTGTTTAACCCAGTCTTAATCAGACTTATCAATTGTATAGCCTAAAATTCACACTTTTTTCTTGATTTCATTAGTATTGTTTGAACATGAAGTCAGAAATCACCCGAAATAATAATGACAAAGCAGAAAAAAAGCTGTAAAATGATAGTGTAATGATTGAAAAAGAAGTTGAAGAACACATTTCTATACCAGTGTTTATAGTGTCTTACATATAAAATGTGGAAACAAAGTAGTCACCTGCACAATCTTAGTTTGATTTTATTCTTGTTCAACTCATTTTCCAAATAAATTTTAAGATGTTGCACAGTAAAACCTGAACCTGCAAAATCGGTAAGATTTCCCAAACTGCATCACTAACCTTCAAATATTCCTAAAATCTTTGTCCTAACCAATGAACTCTTTCCATGACATTATCTGCCTCTGTCCACGTGACAAGATTAACCTTGCAGCTTCAGGAGGTAAGGAGGCCTGATCCCACAGGGCATCTAACCCCAAACTTTTGTTAGATCTTGTTAAATCAGTTAAACCTTGATTTGATCTTGTCTCCAGAGCAGAGGGGCTCCAGCCCTCTGAACATCTTCCTCCCACTCCTCTGGACCTGCCCCAACAGATCCATGTCCTTCTTATGTTGGGGGGAGAGTGGGAGGGAAAGATAAATACAAACATTTCTTTTTCATATTCCTACTAAAGTAAGGATCAGGATGGAGAAAGGAAAAGAGACAGTATAAGGTGACAACTGTCAGGCAGCCAACCATCCATCCAGGGTTGTTGGGGAAAGGAGGAGAAAAAAGCTCATAAAGGGTGTGCAGTTTTCACTAAACAAATGCAGCCAGAATGCAAAGGATGCAAAACTCCACAAAAACCACGTCAGAATACCTGAAGTGACAGGATTATTTAACCATAAGGGCGAAAGGCTTCATATCATCGTTGAAATGAAGCTACAGTCAAAGGAAGGAGGCTATTAGCCATCATCAAAACACACCTGCCAAGCACTGCTTTGAAAGTACAAATACTTATTTTTGTTCCTAATACAGGATTTTACAAGTTTACAAAACCTGACTGAGGAAGACACCTGACTGATATTTGGGAATATTTCTGGAAGTTAGAGGATTTAAATTCTAATATAAATTTGACTTTTAACATCCCTTCTGTTTGAGATTAGCTATTCTTTTTGGATTCTCAGAACAGCTGAGAGCAGAGACTAGAGGCATTCACAGAATGGCTGCAATAGTGAATTACCAAGTCACTTCAGCCTTTCCAGGGAGAACTGTGCCTCCAGTCAAACTCTATTTAACATATAGAACAGCAAACCTTAACGTGTTACACATACAAACTGGAAAAAAAATATATATTAAGGTCATTCAGATATTGAAAATGTAAAAGAAAAGCCAAACAAGTTTTATCCTAGCCTGGAAAGAACAGCATCATTAAAGGAAGTTACCACAGTAGTCACAGCTGCCAACAACGTCAGGCCAAGATGAAAAAAATGCTGGCAGCACTGGGAAAAGTGAGTCCCTGGAAGGACACAGCCCCACTGATTTACAATAGCTCATTACCTCTGCTCTGGGAGCTGGTTTTAACCACAGCTCTGAATTGTACAAGTCAAAATCTACACATTTTATAGGAACTGTGGAGACTTGGCAACAACTGCCCACGTCTCCATGCCTGGAGAACAGATTCCACACAAACTGCACTGGGCTTTTTCAACCTCCACACATAGAACAGGGCAACACAAAGCTTTGTTACAAAACTACATGCTTGAAATTCTTTTTGAAAAACTTGGCAGTTTTTATAAACATCCACTTTTATGCTATTTAAAATACAATCTCAAACACTGTGACCTTGTTTTAGCGTTGTCTTTATTTCTTTTTTTGCCTCAAAATCATTTCTAGGTGATGCAGCAGATGAAAATTTTCAAGGCTAGATCATCAACAGAAAGAAAGTTTTGGCTAGAAGCTCAAAGAACCAGTTTGAAATGTAGAAGTTAGTCAACCAGTATATCTGAGTATGTACTTTTCTCACATAGCACTGGCTAAATTCAAGATAGAAAACTGAATTCAGTGTTTAGAAAGGGGGAACCTGTTGGCAAGAACAGCTGTATGTAAATCCATATTGGCAAAGGAGTAAGGGACTGCATAAGAGCACCAGCTCAGTGAACTGCCTCACAGCATTTAATCTACCCATAAACAGTAATTCCTAATTAGCCCAAATTAGCCTGATTCCTCCTGCTGAAATCAACTACAACAAATGCTAAAACACCAAGAAAACGCGGTATAAAATAAAAAGGTAGTAAGAGAGCGGATGGTAAAATTCAAGACTTTTTTTTTTATTTTGAAAGAATTTAGCATTACAAAAATCCACTTGAAGCAGAAAACGCCCATCTCCAATGCCAACATCCATGTTACAGAGAAGTCATCCAAAACTAGCTAAAAGGATATGCAGGCAGAGAGTAACTCTATCAGGTTAAAATCATGGGCTCTTCATCCAAAAACCCTTTCACTTCCACAAAATACCATCAACAAAACACAGAAGTATATAAGAAATTTTACTGGTGTAAAAGCACCTAAGCTTCCTTTAATTTGTCCCTTTATCTATTTTAAGAGAGGAAATCTATTTTAACTGACTGCAGAACGCAAGACTTCCTACATTAACATAGAAAACCAAAGCATGACTCAAAGCTGGGGGCAGAATTCCTGCTTCCCTTCATTTGCAAGAGACCTTGCCCATGCAGAATTTAATGTAATATGTATTTCCTAAATCCTACACTCTGATTTATAGGTTCTAACTAGTTAGTTAGTAAAAAGAGCAATTTTCATACTGCTTAAAATCTCCATTTGCCTAAGTAATCCATGCAAAGGTTAATTCACCCAACTATTAATGAGGTGTCAAGTCAAAAAAAGGGAAAAAGGACTGACAAGAGTTTTCTTAGATATTGTGGTTCTCAGCAGCAGTAAAGCATAAAAAAAGTGATAACTGGTGCAAAGGGGACACAAGTACAATCCAAAAAAAGACAACTAAATATTGTGATGCCATTTGCATACATCTCTTATTGTCACAAAATAATTAAGAAATTATATTAAAAAATACCCCCTTTTAAAAATGTACAATTTTTATACAGAGAAGTACCATTTATATATTGCAGCAGTACCTGCAGACTGCTGAATTTTGTTTCATTTAAAAAGATATTGGACTAGTGTTCTAGAATTCCCCTATTTTCTTCCAAAGCAGAAACTGAATGCCAAGTTTTTAACTCTGCTGCTCTTAAAGACCATTTTCTGACGTGCATTATGAAAAAAAATGAAGCCAAAAAAATTAGAAAACTGAGGAGGGAAAAAAATTCCAGCCAGGAGATAAAACAGAACAGAACTAGACAATGGATTTGGCAAGACTGGGCCAAGGAAGGAAAAGAAGAAAACAAACTGGTAGGGAGGCTGAAAATGAACAAAACAGCAGGAAACCAGATTCAGCTGGTCAGGAATCGAGGGAAAAGGAGGGAAGAGGTAGGAATTTTGGGAGCAGAATAAAGAACAAAGGGCTAGTTGGGAAAAGTCTGAAACTGGACATGAGGGGATTACAACTTGGAGACAGAAATGAGGACTAGCATAGCAAGGGATTGAGAAAACAGGCCCTAAAGGAGATCACAGAATCAGGCAGTGAACAGTGGGGTGCTCCCAAAGAGGCACTGCCAGCATCAGCCCCACCTCAGCCACATCCTCTCTGCCTTCCACTGGCAGTGGCCAGGACAAGGCATACAGGAAAAATGGAATTTGAAGGTGTTGTGGGGGAATAAGGTTGGGTTGTTCCCCATACCCCAAAGTATTTTTCCATCATAATGACCCCATGGGTCCTGCTGGCCACGTGGCTGCAAGGGGATCTACAGACACAAGGCCAACAGATGGCACGTGCAAAGAGAGAGAGGCTCAGGAGAAAGCACTGTTGACATCTTCTATCATTCATGAAAACTTGTGTTTATTTATGAATACTGGCACAAAGTGAAAAAGGAGAAGAGACAGGGACAAGACAGCAGTGCTCCAGCCAGGATGAAATAAAGTCTGCCACTACTTCAACACATTCCTTTCCAGTGTGACTGTTAAGTTCCAATACACTTCTGCTGTCATAAAATACTCATGAGTAAAACAGGGCAATTTCCTCTTCTAAATCCCACTACTTGAGAGCAGTCAACTGCTCTTCCCAGTTACACCACTAGCTTTAGTACATTTATATGGAAATCTCAGAGCCTTTAAGTAAAAACTTCAGTTTTCAGTACAGACTACTGAAGCCTGAGGTAACTCAACAGACCTCTCTCTTTACCCACCTGTTAGCCCACCTTCTCCCTCCCCAAGACCAAAAAATAATAGAAAACAAAAGAAACTACTTAAAAAACAGGGTTAAGATTAAATCAACTACCAGTAATAATAGAGTTGTTCTCAGAACAGCTTGCTAGCAGAATTCAGTGGATAGTGCAGACAAATTTGATTTACTCATGTTACCACAAGAAGTTGGCATACTCCAGAAAATAAAAAACCAGCATTCGTTCATACATTTAAGTTTTAGTATGTTAATTTTCTTAAGCCATTGCAAAAATACACTATTCCATGTTTTTAAATTATATTGTTTTTAAGGTATCAGTGAAATAAATCCTGATGCTAAGAAAAGAAATGGAATTGAGAGCTGAGAATCAGAAACAGGCAAATACTGTAGAGAGGTTCTGGATGTGCACTTTAGGCATTACCCACACTGCACATCTGCAGCTCACACATCTGAGGAACAATTATATTAATTAAAAAGCAATAGCTGAGATGACCACGTTACCTTTCTCTTCAAACAGCTAAAACACATTATAATCCAAAACCTGGCTCTGTTTAACAGGAATTTGTACAAGTCCTTCCAGATCTTAAAAATTATATGCCTTTAATCTTCTCTCCAGGATACAGGTAAGGGATTGGAAGTGTTTAGGTTGGGCTAAGGACACATCTCATAACAAAGACAATGCCAGCAATTTACATGAAAACTCAGTACTGCATTCAGTATCCCATATCCCACACAGTAACTTCCCTTGAGCAAAAAATTCCACCTTACCTTGACACAAACTTGCTCACATCTGAATCTTCTCTGGATTCCATTATGATGCTGAGATCACTGACAACAGCAGACACTTTCTCATTGTTCTAGATTGGAGAAGTTAACAACAAAGTATTTTACAAATTTCTCTTTCAAAGATAAAAATGTGTCTATTGGCACACAAAGTAGAAAAAAGTATATATAAATGCTACTAAATACTATAATCCTTAAAATAGCATCTCTTAAACTACAGTTTGTGTGTGTGAACAGTTTCTTTCATTTCAACAGCAGCACTATTACCCACACAACAAAGCTTTTGGAGTAATATCTGAGTTTGTCAGCATAGAAAATATAGATGGAAAAAGGAAGGTTCATTGCTTCCTTTCACATCAATTCTACTTCTTTAAGATTCTTCTCATTTTCCAACACAACCTTTAACTGCCACATATATCAGCAAAATCAAATATAAGGTTTTATCTGTTAGTTTTGGGTTGGTTTTTTAATTTTAAACCCTGTAGTTTTGTCTCAAAATACTATCCCTTTTTACAACCACTGTTACTCAGAAATACGTGAATGATAATAAAATTATTCTAAATTAACTAATAAGCTGTTAAAGAATGAGAAAAGGTAGTCAAGAGTAGAAATGAAGCCACAAAAGAAGTTAATTCTCTTTTCTAGGCATTCTTGAACATACCAAAGTAATGGATTAGATAACACTGAATGAAAGCTTAAAATCATGGTTTGAAGACCATAGCCTCACTTTAAGCTTCTTATAAAAAGTCACTACAAGCAAATGGGAATGGCAAGAGAGAAAAGCTGGAGTTAACTGCACACACACCTCAGCAGTCCCTGTGCTGGCTGGACAGAAGCCCTGCTAACACTGCCATCACTAAAGATGGGAAAAGCAAAGCAAGGCACTACAAAGATTAGTGGATGGACCAAGTAACATCAGGAAAAATCATTTTAGGTTTAGAGCTAAAGGTTCAACAGGGGGATGGAGTTGTGGAGAAGCTGCCAGCAGTCACAAGCTAACGTGCCACCTTCTGAAGGGAGTGCTTTGCCAGTGGGTTACTAACATGCCAAAATGCCATTGTGGGGCCAAATAAAAAGATTTAAAAGGAAAGCTCCAGCCAAGAAAAAAACTCTTTTTAAATGATTGCTTTCTCAAAAGGCTTAGACTTGTTTTGGCTGATTTTCAAGCTCATTGCACATGTCCTCCTCTAACACTATGGAGCTGAGTTAACTCTGTTGTGACTTCACTACTAGAATAAATAGCTACAGTGAGCAGTGTGAAAAAAACTTCCTAATCTTCTGCTGCATACCAACAGACCTGTTACCTGCTGGGCATTTCCCAAAAACAGCTGTCACCTTTTACTCCTCAAGACAGGTGAAAATGGTTGTAACTGTGCACTACCTTGCCCATGCTAATGTCAGGTTATTTTGAATACAATGTACTTCTAGTAAAAAAAAAAACCAAACAACCAAACGTGAAATAACTACCTCAAAATTATACTTTTACAACTGAAGTGGGCGTTTTTAAGTATCTACACACCTGGTATTCCCTATCTCCCTCACTCTGGTGATCTCATCAGCACTCAAAGCAGCCCAAATTTTAGGCATTAGGCAGCCGAGTGCTGCCGCACAGTGGTGCAATGGCTTTAAGCAGCACCAATGCCGTTGGCAGTAAATTTAACACAGTTAACTCCTCTGAGCTCCAGACACCAAAAGATGTCATCATCCTGCAGGAGATGCAGCTGAGAGAGAAACATTCATCTCACCAAGCTGCATGATTGGTGTGGGCCATGTCCCCATCAAGGCTAAGTGCAGTTTTATATAAGCAAATGTAAAGAGGCATCACAAAGACCACAAGTTTCAAGTCACAAATGGACTTCAGAGGTTGCTCATTCAGCTGAACTGCTGCAGTTTCAAAGGATAAAATCCATGTGTGACTACCTAAATATTCAATTCCCAAATTAATAATATGGCTTTTCTAAAGAGTAGGAAGGACATCTTTGCTGTTCGCTCTCAGTCCTATCTCATTAAATTAACAAAACAAATGAAAAAACTCAACAACTTTAAAGCTGAGCTGAAAATCAAGTTTTCCTGATTTTAGAAATACTATTACAAAGCACAACAGTGTTACAAAAATACTACTGCAAGTCGGGGTAGTAGCTGTCTTCCTCTGCTCAGCACCCTAAATTCTGTGCTAAGAATAGTCTTATGAAAGAGCTCCCTCCCAGAAAATCTGCAATCATTAGTGTGACTTGTGGGCAGTGCTGCAATGACTACTCACATTAACCAAGCACACACAAATATAGGGAAAAAAAAGTAAAAAAAGCAAACCAACAAAGAGACTTGCTCAAATTTGTAGTGTTTTAGCTTTTCCCCAGTTTCTTCCAGAGAGGTAACATTCGGCATTTTCCAGTTTCCAGAATAAGATAGGTGACTGTAGGAGAGTGTTTTGTGTGGGATGAAAGCTGTGCAGGGCCAGGATGAGGCCCCAGCAGGAACCTGGCAGAGCTCAGGGACACCAAGTGCTGTCAGGGCTTTACCTCAGTGTTAGTCTGCAAGAGCATCCTGCAGGGAGCATGTTTTGGGAAGGAAGGGTGATAGCGACTTGGCAGTGCTGGGTTAACAGCTGGACTTGATCTTGAAGGTCTTTTCCAACCTAGATAATTCTATGGTAACCATTTTGTGGCTGAACACTAAACCTGACCTTCAGAACTATCTTGCGTGGATGCGCACAGAATTCCAAAGTTGGGTCCAGACGTTAAAGAGTGAAAAGAACCCACTGAAGCTGAGATTAAGCAGTTAAAGGTTTCAGCAGGGAAGGAAGTACTGACATTTGTCTATTTGAAGTTTTATTTGCTTGGTAGTTGGTTTTTTTCCAAGCATACATTGACCCTTACCTGCATTTCAAGAAGCTGGAATTCCAACTGAAAAGACAGGGAGTGACACTTCCCTGATAATCTGTGCTTCTGCACCGTCCTGTCTCTGGCTGTTATAAAATCAAGTTAACAAAACAATCAGTTACACTTCTATTCAATGACTACCGCATGTCTTCCCTTAATCATATTTAAAATACCAACTGATACAATTCCTCATGTAAAGAAGTTTAACATGTTTAAAACCCCAACAACTAACTCCACCTTCCCCCTATGCAAAGCACAATAGTGGTCTGTCACTTTCCCACTAAGCAAAGCACAATGTTTACTCAGAAACTATTTTGTCAATGAAACAAATCTTACTCTATTTCAAAGTAATTATCTTTCTGCTAACAGTGAAGTAGAACATTGATTTGCAGATGAACTGCAACCAGTATGCTCAGCAAAGGGCACAAAACTGCTTACTTTTTTCCACTGTTTTCTTGGAATGACTTGTGAACTGAAAACCAGTAAGTGTCGTGAAAAATGAGAGATCTGTTTGTAGACTTTCAAGTTGAGCTTTCAGGTCTGATAGAGATTCATGTCCCTTGGTTTCTCTTTGGAATGATTTTCTAGAATGAAAAAAAAAAATCAGAAGGGCAAAATACCCAGCTATAACACGGTTTTGCACGTCAGTACAGCAGTATCATTAAATAAAAGGCACTGGTATTGGGTCTGATGGTTTTCAGACCCAAATCAGTTTTCAAGCAGTCCCATTTCAGTTGGATCACATTGCTGGAAACAGTAAACTATTCTAACTTACATAAACTCTTTCCATTCACTGCCAGGTAGACACAGCTTTTACTCCAAGTCTGGAGGTGCAAGTGTCCCTTTTGAAAACATGCAAAAACATGCAATAAAAGGGAGCTAAGATGCCTTTACTCATCTAAGTGACTTATTTTATCCACAGAATATACATTTACTAACATAAGGAAAGTCCTAACACAGAGGCAAAAGCTTATCCAAACAATTTTGACAAAGAAACTCTATTAATCTAACAAATGAAAAAAAGCATACATTGCCTTCAGTACGTCCTCATCAGAAAAAAAGGTGGATTCTTGTCGGATATCTTCATACTTTTCTGTCAATAGCCTAATTTCTTCTTCCAGAGCCTGGATTTCTTCTTCATAAGCTTGACAAACACTCTCGTCCATTTCTCAGAATCACTGTTACTGCATAAAATGAAATAAGAATTCTTCTCAGGAACAAACAAACAAGGGATTGATTTTTTTAAAAACACAAACATAATATCAGGTAATTGTTTTAAGATACAGACCAATGCACAGCCTCCAGAGACGGAAGTTAAATCAGGGATCTAATAGAGTCAAAGGCTTTAAGAACCTTTTTAATCAGTCATAATTTGATCCAGGAGCACATCCAGGTGTTTTACATTTGCTGTAATAGCACAACAAGCTGCTCCACAGGTGAAAACCAATTGCAATCAGAGTTAGAAATGGAACTCAGCTTTGACCAATTGACCTAATGACTCACCTGGTCAGACGAGGCTCAGCTGCTCCTAACACTGTTCCTAACACAATCTGCCTTCAGAGTAAACAGCAACAGAGACACACAAATTGCAAAGACGTTTCAGAAATAATTCAAATAATAAATAAACTTCAGTTTTCAGGAAAAATAATAAGTTGACATTCAGCCTAGTTACAACACATTTAAAAGCCTGTGGAAGACACTATGCAGCTAAAAACTAATGTACTAATACTTTTGACTAGGAAAAACCCAACATTTAGTTTTGTGTGGTTTTAAACCACCCCTATTCTATGTGCAAATTCCACACTAACATGGTTCAGTAAAAGGGGATGAGGGGGAAATAGGATTTTATTCGTTTATTTCATAAAAAACAGTGCCTTTATAACACACATAAGAAAACAACATCCGAAGCACACTTTGCATTAAACACTTGCTTAGTAAATAAAGGAAGTATATGCAATGAAGTAATCATCCAGTCATCACCAGATTTTTTTTTAACTGGATACAGTGAAGAAAGTCACAGTCCTAATAAAGAGTATGGTGTGAAAAATAAAAACATTAGAACAGCCAGAACTTTACCCCAGGTCAGCTGATCCCTCTTTTAACAGGGTAAAAGATGACATAAACTACTTACAGCTACTTGAACTCAAGGATTTCACTAGACTGCAAAAGATTCGAGCACTAATTATAACTTCAGAGAGCTTTATATCTATTAAAAAAACCTACGCTTTCATTAAGTAAAACAAAACTTTTACAAACACTTCTCCTGTCATATATCATACGCGTGCATATACCGTATATACGTGTATACCGCATATGCATATACCGTATATACGTGTATATTTATAAACATTTATGCATTAAGAGCACATCTTTCACCTTTCTACGTACCTGCCCGTTACACCCCCGAGTATTTGAGGTTATGCTGCCACAGGAGGAGCTGGGAAGCACCTTGCAGAGCTCGTGCGAACCGAGCCGGTGCGTTCCGCGCCCGCTGCTTCGCTGCGCACCTCCGCACCTCGCAGGGCGCCGCTGAAACCGCGACTCGTCCGGGCAGCCGGCGCTGAGCCGCACCTGAACAGGTGCCAGAGGTGCCCCAGGGGCGGACCGAGTGTCCGAGCGGCGCGGTCGGGAGCTCTGGGAGCCCCGGACACCGGGAAAGGAGCGGGCGCGGCCGGCGCTGAGCCCAAGGGAGCGCTCACCCGCAGCGCGCGCGCCCCGCGCTTTTCGAACCGCGCGCCAACGCACGAGCCCGGGCGCTACCACAGCTGCTGCCCGAGCGGGGGGGGCCCGCCGCGCCTTCCTTCCCCTTCCCTGCAAACAACAGGATAATCCCCGAGTTCTTAATATAAATGAAAGGAAAAAGCCTTGCTTTGTCGGCTGTTCCCTTGGTTACGTTGAGTTTTGCTCACGTGTTCCGGAAAATACCCCTGCTTTTCTTCCTGCTTAGTTACGTTCAAAGCGTCCGCTGTCACACCAGCCGGCCCCTGTGTTGCGACCACACTTGGCCGGCGGGAAACAGGAACCCGGCAGAGAGGAACAGCCGATCGGAATCCAGCGGTCCCAAGGAGGCGGAACCCTTTTTTCCGAGTGAGGGCTGGGAAGAGTTGCGAGGGGGAAGGTAAGTCGGTGGCGCTCCGGGGCTCGCACATGGCGGCGGTGAGGCTGGGCCGGGAGCGCCTCCGGGG